>CM026418.1:22221628-22261258 GCA_014858505.1 Corymbia citriodora subsp. variegata
GGCTCTCTGCAACTTCCTTCTCTCACTTGTCCTCTCTTCACTCCTTGAACCCACCATTTTTTCTCTCTGAAACCGGTCCGAAGAATGGGGAGAAAACCTTGAGAGAACACAAGGAGATGGCGAGCATCAATTTCCTTCCCTTTGTGGCCATGGTTGTCGTCCAGCTCAGGTTCGCTGGCATGAATATCACGTCAAAGTTGGCTTTGGACAGCGACATGAGCCCCTTCGTGCTCATGACATACTGGCAGGTGCTCGCTACGGCTACCACCTGCTTACCCTCCTCCGAGAGAGGTAAAAACACTCCCCACAGCTTCTTCCTCACTAAAAGCTTGCTTCTGTATCTGTGATGGCTGATGGCAGCTTGTTTCGTGATGGAAATCATGAAGAAAGTGGGTGGTGGGTTGTTGTAGTTAGCAGGCCTTACTAGGTCTGGGATGGCCAAATTAGCTCCCTCAAGCCCATCATTGGGAGTTTCTATGTTGATTGTTGTATTCGTTGGCCTGTAGGTGATGGGTGGTAAGCTGTTGCGGTTAGCGGGCCTTGCTAGGTTTAGGATGGCCGAACTCCCTTGAGCCTATCATTGGGAGTTTTTGTGTTGATCGTTGTATTCATTGGCCTGTGGGTGGTGGGCTGTTGTAGTTAGCAGGCCTTATTGGGTATGGGATGGCTGAACTGGCTCCCTCAAGCTCTCATTGGGAGTCTCTGTTTTGACCGTTATATTCATTGGCCCATGGGTGGTGGGTGGTGGAAAATCTAAAAATTGCAACATGGTCTATATGTGCAATATACGTGCAACATATGTGTAACATATGTGCGATATTATCGATCGATGATTTCACAATGTATTATGGTCATTTTACTTATTTATGTACTTTAACAACAATATTCATTTTTTTCCATACCGTTGGCATGTTGTATTTAGAAGTACTGGTTAATTTCCAACTTTTTATGGACTTAATTTCTTGTCCGGTGCTTATAATATTAATGGACAAGACTGTGGCGTGCCTGCCTAAGCAAATAGAGTTTAAATTTGTCGCTTGCTTGTTTGACTGAACATCGAAGCGATTCATCTCAATCAATGCGAAGTGGCAAAATCCAGCAAATGTTCAAAAATTTGACAAAGAAGGTTTGCTTTTGTGCTTCTAGGAAAGAACCGAATAGGGGAGAAGAGAGAGAGAGAAATAAATGCTTGTAGAGTGTCTTCCTAGGTGGCTCGAGATCTTCCATTAAGTAAAACTAGTTCTTGAGTAGAAAACCTCGAGAGAATGCAAGGAGAATGGCGAGCATCAATTTCCTTCCCTTCATGGCCATGGTTGTTGTCCAGCTCGGATTCACCGACATGAATATCACGTCAAAGCTGGCTCTGGATAGCGGCATGAACCCCTTTGTGCTTGTGACATATCGCTAGGCATTCGCCGCGGCTGCCACCACCCCACTTGCTCTCCTCCGAGAGAGGTAAAATTTCTATACCAATGTTAGTCATATGGCAAACTAGTCGGTAGGGTGTTTGCGGGATTAAGCTGAATGCCATATGTAAAAAGTCCTGTATTGGTAAGAGATAGGAGAACTACGGCTCCGTATTCATAGTTAGTACCATTGAGATCATACAACAGGAAAGATAGAAAGAGGGAAGATCATCGCATCTGTATCTATGATGGGTGGTGGCTTTTAGTGGGCCTTCCTGATCAGCCCAAATACAACGTCAAGGAGGGCGGTCCAACAAATACAACGGTACTCCCAATGATGGGCTTGAGGCAAAGCCAACTTGATGTAGCCCTATTTTAGTAGATTGGGCTTTGTAAGCATAAGTTTTTTTTTTTTTTTGGTAAGGTAAGTGTATATAAAGACAACCAAAAGTTAGTACAGAAGACGGAACCCATGGTACCAACAATCACTTAGCTGGACTACATGTCGCTGGAGTGGAGGGGTACCACGTGCACCAAGTAAATACATCAAAGCTTTGAGCTACAAGGAATAGAGGGTATACTAATTCCTAGTCACCCCACTATTGTGCACCCGGCCAAAAATACAAGGGTCTAATCCCCAACTACGCTGCAACCTACGGTTCCTGGGACAATCTTCAACTTTGGAAAAAGTGAGGGCTTTGTCTTTCACCGTCTTGAAGAGATGTAGCTTCAAAGCCGGAATAACCAGGGTAAGCCCTTGAAAGAGGATCTCATTCCTAGTCTTCCAGATGAGTTGGCAGAGGGAGCCAAAGGAGAAGCGAGCTATCTCCTTGTGAAAGCCTTTCCAGACAAAAATTTTATAGCCCAATGGAGGTTATCTGTCCATGAGGAATTGCGCCAGGGCAGGTTGCATTTGGCTGCCCAGAAATCTGCTAGTAGTTTGGAGATTGAGCAACCAAAAAAGAGATGGTTCACTGAGTCAGGACTAGATTTACAAAGAGGGCACTCGACTCTCGGTAGTCTGCCGTATGTCATTAGGTATATCTGAGTAGGAAGGCGGTTCTTCGTAATTAGCCAAAGTAGGAATTGGTGTCTGGGAGCAAAGGCCTTGTCCCATATAAAGGATGACCAATGGACTGGATTGTGTTTTCGCCGAATCGCATTCCAGGCCGAAGTCATCGAGTATTTACCCGATGGGTCCTTTGTCCAGGTGAGAGAATCTTGTCCAAAGGAGAGTTGGGGGACCGAAATTTGCCATAAAGCCAGCTCTTGGAGAAGCTGGAGACCATCAGGGGAATAGAGGTCCTTGACTTTCGCTTGACTGGGAAGGTCTGACTGTGATATATATGAGTCGGAAAATAATAAGTTGAGTGGACCAGAGTCAAGCCAGGGGTCGAACCAAAGTGAGGTAGTCTCCCCATCTCCTATTTTCCACCTGAAGAGAGGTAGAAATTCGTCCCTCAAAGCAAGAATCTTCCTCCATGCCAGGAGCACAGGGATGGAGTCGGAGAAGACCAGAAGTTCTTTCGTTTGAGGTATGTACTATGAATCCATTTGCACCACAAGGATTCTTTGTCGGTGAAGAGGAGCCATATGTGTTTTGCCATGGCAGCCTTGTTGCTATCTCTAATTCTTCTAACTCCAAGGCCTCCTTCCGAAGTAGGGAGGCAAACATCGACCCAAGATACCTTTGCCCCGCCCGGCCCCATAGAGGGACCCTTCCATAGGAATTGCCTACATATTTGCTCAATTTTGTCCACCACCGAGGCAGGTAGCCAGAATATGGAAGCCCAGTAAGCTTGGATGGCATGTAAAACCGACTTGATAAGCTGGAGACGGCCTGCAAATGAGAGGAAACGGTGTGTCCAAGATTGGACTCGAGAGGTGAGATGACAAACAAGGGCATTGCAATCCACCTTATTCAAACGAGTTGTTATGATGGGCACTCCCAAATAGCGCACAGGAAAGGAGCCCAGGGAAAAGCCAAGGGCTTGTATAATCTGATCCCTGACTGCCTCAGAGCCGCCCGAAATAAAAACCTCACTCTTGTTCGAGTTTGGGGTCAAGCCACTCCAGTTAGAAAACAAAGTGAGCCCATCTTTTATACGGGAGATAACAGGAAGGCTTGCTTTGCTGAAAATGAATACATCGTCTGCAAAGAAAAGATGGGACAGGCGGGAGGCCTTACATCGCCAGTGGAACCGGAAGTCCGGGTGCTGGGTATGAGAATCGATGATCCCAGAGAATACCTCCATAGCCAGGGTGAAGAGGTATGGGGATATGGGGTCACCTTGTCTTATACCTCTCCCACTAGAGAAGAAACCATGAAGTTCGCCATTTATTGAAATGGAAAACTTAGGGGTACGAACGCATACCATAATTAGAGAGGTGAAATGGTTGGGAAAGCCGAATGCCAGTAAAGTTTGCTCCAGAAAGTCCCAGTCAAGAGTGTCATAGGCTTTCCTGAAGTCAACCTTAATTGCACATTTTGGAATATTGGGCTTATTGTGGAACCCACAAAACAGTTCTTGGGCAAGAAGGATATTGTCACTGATTCTACGGCCCTTAACAAATGCGGTTTGAGCCGGATTGATCACAGAAGGAAGGATGGCTGCAATTCTAGACGATAACATCTTAGTTATGCATTTATAAATTGTATTGCAGCATGCAATAGGACGGAAGTCTGCTACCGATGTTGCATTTGGGAGTTTAGGTACCAGAGCGATGATTGTATTATTAATCTCCCTGAGAATACGACCAGATACCAGGAAGTCCAGGACTGCTTCAGTGACTAAGGAGCCTACCTTATCCCAGTTCTTTTTGAAGAAGTCCGCGTTGTAACCATCGGGTCCAGGGGCTTTGTTACCAGCAATGGAGAACATGGCATCACGTACATCAGATGGAAGGAAAGGTTGGGAAAGAAAGTTAACCTGGTCTTCCCGAAGTGGGGACCGGATGACATCCGATAAATCCTGTAGAGATGGCCTAGATGCCATATTAATCGGGGCAAGTAGGTCCTGGAAGTACGAGACGAAAATCTGTGGAACTTCCTCCATTTCTGTAATCAAGTGGCCTGAGGAGTCCCTAATCGATAAGATACGGTTGCGAAGGTGTCGGTGATTTACCGAGTGGTGGAAGAATTTGGTGTTTCGATCACCTTCCTTGAGCCATCTGATCCTGGACTTCTGTCTAAAGAAAGACTCCTCAATGGACCGGAGATCAGAGTAGGCCTTGAGTTGAGATTTTTCTATATCCGCCAAGACGCTACTACTAGGGTCTTGTTGAAGGGCTTCTTGAGTATTCACCAAGGCCCTCTTTGCTGCGGTCACCCGCATAGTGATATCAGAGTAGTGCTCTTTATTTAGGGACTTTAGCCGAGCTTTTAGAACTTTAAGTCTAGTGCAGAGTTTGAACATAGGGGACCCTGCAACTTGTGTCTCCCAAGCCTGATCCACTATCATTGTGAAGTCTGGGTGGGTGAACCAGAAGTTAAAGAACTTGAAAGGAATGCGACGGGTGGTGGGAGCAAGAATCCTGACAACCATGGGAGAGTGGTCTGAAATACCTGGAGCCAAGAAGGACGCTTCCGAGAAGGAAAAGGCCATGCACCAATGATTATTAACCAAGACCCTGTCTATTTTCCGCTGCTTCCTACGGGTGCCCGAGGAAGTGGACCAAGTGAATCGGAAGCCCACATAGCGGAGGTCAACCAATTCAGCTTGATCAAGACATTCCTTGAACTCATCGAAAGCGGGGATCCATATGTCTGGGCTGCCCACCCGATCTGAGGGGTCCTTGATGGCATTGAAATCTCCCGCCACCATCCAAGGGCTATCCTTAAGAGACAAGCTCAAATCAACAAGGCTGTTCCAGAGGGGTCTCCTAGCCACATAGGTATGCTCACCATATACCACAGAGAGTGTAAGTCCCAGACTGGAGCTCAAAAACTTTAATTCTCCATGAATAATTTGATCAGTGCAAAACAGGGCATTAAAACTTACCAAAAGCGGGTTCCAGCCTACCCAAATGCGCCCTCGAAATGAGTATTCATAGTTCGAAATCCAACTCCAACCCGGGATAATGTTAGAAGAGATATTATCAAAATTTACAGCTGAAACCTTAGTTTCCAAAATACCCATACAGCAGATATTATTGAGGCGAACAAACTGTCTCACTTCAGTTTGTTTAATAGGATTCATAAGTCCCCTGATGTTCCAACAGCCAAAAAACATGTGAGATGTTTAGTCAAAATTGAAACAGGAGGTCTACCTCCTTTTAGAGCGCCTACCCCGAGCCGCTTTCTTCTTGGTAGCTGGAATTCCAGATGAGGGCCGAGATCCACTCGCCTGCTTAGTGGATTTTGTTTGAATAGGCGGAGTTGCAGCTTGTTCCACTCTTACCTCAGTAAGTTGCAAGGCAGGGGTGTCATACTCTGGCGGAGAGTCAACTTGAGGCCTCAGCAAAGTCTGGTCCTCCAGGGCAGTGGGTTCTTCATCAAGGTCATCAGCAGAGTTGAAGGACTTTGGGGATGATGGTACCAAACCAGTATCTATCTGGTTCACAAGGGGAGCTACTCTGTCCAGCAGTATCTTCATGGAGGTTTCTGAAGGTCTGGAAGGTGAAAGGCGAGTGGCCGCCTGCTGCTGGGGAGACTGAGGAGGATTGGCTTTGTGGTTGCTGCTATCCTGCTGCAGATTTTTGTAGTGCTGCTGTCTGCCTTGCGACTGGATGCTGCTGGACACCAGCTGGGAGTTGCCAGGATTATTCTGGAGATGGCTGGTTAGCTGCAGTGCTTGGTTATTCTGACGTGTTGGAGATGCAGCTGGGCGGAAGGAAGGATCGGTGGAACCATCTGCAGTGAGGGATTGGACAGTTGAAGACGGCAGCTGCTGTCTGCGGTTGACCATCTGCCATCCTTCATCTTCAGCAGACCTGCCGTTGCTGCTGTCTTCCACGCCCAAACAAGAACCAGGAAGGGAAACAGCAGAGGGGGCTGGAAGGGAGGAGGAGCTGGTTCCAGCGAAGGGTAAGTTAGTCAGATCCTTATTCCTGTGGATGGGAGCCGAGCCAGAAGCCTTTGCAGTTGTTTCAGTACATTTGTGGCCAAATATACCACAGCTAGAACAAGATACGGGTTTCCATTCGTATTCAACGTCTATGATACGCGTAGCATCATTGATCAAGACCTCGATGGTGTCATGGCAGGGTGAAGAGGCCGAGAGTTCAACACAAACCCGAGCAAAAGAGATCATCTTCAATTGTTCGGTACGTTGGTCAACGTATAGCGGTCTACCTATGGCACTTGCTATTTTACTTAGTCCCGTGGCTGACCATAATCCATAGGGAATGTTTTTCAACCTTATCCAAACCGGAATCGACGTATGTTCTCCTTTTTTCAACTCCAACATGGGCTGCCATTGCTGAAGAATAAGAGGCACGTGTGCCACAGTTAAAGGGCCTCCCTCCAACACTTCCCTTCTGAATTCCGAATCAGCTATGTGAAAGAAATAAAACCCTTGATCATTTGCCTTGACTTCTAGGAGTCTTTGGCCCCAAAGATGCTTGAGAGCCGATTCAACCAACCGGAATGGAAGTCTTTTTCCTACAAAGTAGCCAACCAAACATTGGTGCCACATGGGGTCAGCTCCATCAAAGTCTTCCTCAGTACAATGCACAATATTTCCCCCTTCCGTTCGAGGGGGGAAAAAGGACAAGGAGTAGCCTTGCATCGCAGCTCTCGCTACATTAGCCCAAGAGCGAGAACCTAAGGTTGAATTTCCTTCAAGTTGGGGTCGAGAATCCTGACCTTTGTTGGTAACTACATGGTTCTGTTTTAGGGGCTGCCCTAGTCCCCTAACGCCAGAGGGAGCAAGTTCAACTCTAACGCCATGGTTCCGAGAACCATCCACAGATATAAGGGCGGGATTTTTGCCCTTAATGGCTCTAACTTGCGAGGGATTGCGACTACCCGAGGCCCTACTACGGCTCCGACCTCTTACATTATCCATCTCAGACACCAATTGCATTCTATCCAGACCCTTTTCCATACTAAGCTAAGCAGACCAGAACAGACCAGCAGCTAGCAATCCAAACATGGCAGCAAGTTCGTAGGGGTGTTCTTACCCGAGCAAGAATTAAATGGATGAGGGACCAGCTGCTGCACAGTTCAATCTCCGAATCGCGAAGGGGAGTTCGGAGCAAACAACAGCTGGGAATCACCGAGAAGACACGAGACAGAGCAGGAAGCAATAACGAGCCAGAGAAGAGGGAAAGCACCTCACTTTTGCTCGGAATCTTCGGCTTGTAGCGAAGCTCAACTCCGATTCTGCCGGGAAATCTCTGCGTCGGAGCTACAGGGGCAGGGAAATCAGAGAGGAGATGGTGAACAGTGTTCGCCCATTTTGTTGTCTCCTGTCGTCCAGTTATATAATTTATCTATCTATATATCGCTAGAATTTCTTTCAAGGCAATTTGAGGGCATAAAATTGGAAACTTTGTGTATTTAACTGGCTAGGGATTTAAGATTTTTTTTGTGTAGACTTGTTATGCATAGACTTGAGAACTAAATTAGTAGTTTCGGATTGTTTTTATAAGTGATTTTCTATAAAGAGAATGCCAAAAGTCAAAGTGAATTTTCGTAAAATTGACTGTCACGTTTTTTTTTTTAATAGAATAATGAGCTATATAAAGCACGAAACTGTGTTATATGGTAGTCAATGAATTGTCACTATTATTCAGAAAATCAAAAGTCATTGTAACAGGAAAATAATCGTGAAGATGGCCAAAAGAAAAATAAAGACAAAATACCATGTAATTGTAAACGAGGTAACTGAATTAAAGATGGAAGGTCCTCGGCAGTCTTAGACCATATTGAGTTTTTTTTCCTCTTGCATTAAATAGGTCAATTAATTGTATGAAAAACATAATTTGATAATTTCATATAGAATTCGGCTCTATAATTATATTGGTCATTAATGGCCAAAACTGTAGTGTAAGTGATTATAGTATAATCCTACAATATACAATCATAATATCCTTCATCGTATATTAATCTTAAAACTTATCTTTACAAATTCAAGTTTCAATCTTTTGTACATAATTATGCTAATAGGCGTTAAAAGAATATAAAAAACCAAAGCTCCACGGAACTTAATTTCGTTAAATAATCATTTAAATGGTTATTTGATATAGAATATAAACTAGTACTCACTAGTTACTCAACAATCTCTCTCCCAAGTAGCAATTCATATGCGAGATGAACTTCCCTTCTTCGCTCATCCATCCAAAGAACACGAAAAAATCCTTCACCCTAGTCAAAGTGTCTTAGTAAATTTGCTGCTATGCAAGTATGGCAGCCCATCCTTTTCTATCTGAAAGATGTTTCCTTTCAGAAGAAATATAAAATAAAAAGAAAGAAAATAATAAAGAACGGCTCCAATTCGGTCATAATTGAAAGGGCCTTGTCCAATTCGCACAGCTCAGACCTGATCCACAATAACAGCCTGGGCTAGGCCAAGCCCATCATCAGAGGAAGCCTCGGCCCAGAGATCAAACCCATTAAACCCACGGCCCATTAAGCCAGTCCATTTCTCTCGGGGTTCGGCAGCTTCTCATGTTGATTCCCTCTCCAACGCCCTCAGGCCACCGGTAGCACCCGCCGATCGTCCATCACCGGCCACCGGCGCATGCAGTCATTGCAGATAGCACATTCGCAAGGAACAAAGCATGGGAAAAGGGAGAGCTTGGGAGAGAAAATTCTCTTTTATAGGTGCATTCGTTTTACGAAAAATGAATAATTTGAAAAAATTTTCCAAAAAATGATTATTTATATTTTTTAGAAAAATTAATTAACTAAAAATATTTTCATCATCAATAACAATCTGTACTTAATTATTTTCGTAGGTGATAAAAAAATTTCTATTTATTTATTTCTGAAAGCAATACAAGATATAATTCTTTGGAAAAATTTTTATAAATCACTCTTTTGTGAAAAGAGGATTTTCCATCTTTATTCCCTCTCATTCATGCCAATTACTAGCACCGGTAGCCGCCTGATGACCACCAGTTTCGCTGCCAAGAAGAGGCTCTGTTCGCTCCTATTTCAGAGTCATCGCTGCCGAAGTACATAATCTAGGTCTCTTCTTCCCTTTGACGGTTATAGGTCCTGGCGTTACTGTCCATTACGATCTCTATCCTTTGGGCGACGATCAATCTCGACCAGTGACGGCTCTGGCAACGTATCCCTTTCCTATGCTCTGTTTTGGCTTCAGCCGAGCATGTTTCAGAGCACGCCTGTCCTCCGATTCGTTGGTTTTGTCTAAGATAATGTTTAAAATGAACACCTCATTTTATACTCTTCACCCATGATTTGTCGAACATTCGGTCTCGAGCGCTTGGAATTTCATGTTCATCAGGCGTTCGATGTTTCGCCCAAGTGACTTCCATTATTGATTTGCTTCTGTTATTAGTCAATCTGAGAGTATTCTAGTGCAACTTGTATGGTTATTAGTTGACATATCGACCATAAGATGCGATTACTGATTTGTTACTTGCTGGTTTTGAGTCCTCTACTGTTTATCTTGTGTGTACTTAACATCGTGATTGGGAGGCAACAGTTCTAGTCGAACAAAATGTTGTTGTCGTCTCTCTCGTCATACTGTCGATTTTTTAGGAGTTCCACGATCGATGCATCTCTCAGACAACGCCGCTCAAATTTTTTCCATGGAGTGGTCGAGATAGTATTGTGTTTGCACAATCATGTAATGTACACGAGGAATTTGATTTTGTGCGATAGCATACTGTTATAACATATGCCACACAGATCCCCATTGGATAAGTTGAAGGCAAATCCAATATGTTTGTAGATCGGGTTCGCTTGGATCTCGAAACAAGGCACCACGAATACAAAAAGCCCAACTCAATGACTCTGCAAATTTGGGCCGTATTCAACTACGAAAGGTCATTTTGAGATTTTTTCGATAATTTTCCCCCTTTGAAAGATGTAACGCTGCTAAAAAAACCTAGACATTAAAATCATTCATCAAAATTGTGATGAACTTGTGGTTTTAAACATATTACAATGAGATCATTTAGTAGACGTGGTTAAAAAGCATTTCGCAGTAGGGAGTTATTAGTTACCTATTTGAGATAAACATTCTCATCACAAAAAAGAAATGCAAAGCATGCTTTTGGGTAGGAATTAATATAAAAAAGATAATATCCGAAATAAATTTCGAAGTACAATTTCCAAGTCAAACTGACTATCGAAAAATATACCGAAAATAGGAATTCATTCTGCATTTGGGAGCAATGCGGAGGAAGCAGCATGAGAGGATTGCATAGAAGAGGTAGTGAATGCGGACACTTGAATGTTGATAGCCGTGGTGTAATGGGAGGAAACAATCGATGCTGTAGAGAATGCGGCTGGAGGCGCCATATATGTAAACACCGGCAACTTCGATGGGAGAATAGGTAGCAAGGCATTAAAGTTAAGAACGTTAAATGCTTCTCTTATGGAAGGACGGTCAATGTGGTTCGGATGAGCGCACCACAACCCTACAACCATCAAGCACTCCAGTTGGTTTTCATTGAAATCAATATCAAGTTTAGAGTCCGCCGCATCAAGTAGTCTCCCAGTCCCATATAGTTGCCAAACCCAATCCACCAGCCGGACTTGGCCTTCCTCAAGGCTTGGCTCCACAACATTTCTCCCACAAGCTATTTCTAATAGGACGACTCCGAAACTATAGATATCCAATTCCTTACTCGCCTTGCCTGTGTAAACGCATTCAGGAGCCATATAGCCCACGGTTCCAGCCAATGCCGTGGTTTGTAACCCTTTGGCATGGTCAACTAGCCTAGCCAAACCAAAGTCCCCTAATTTGGCATTGAAATCGGAATCAAGCATGATATTGCTAGACTTTATATCCCGGTGGATGACACATTGTTCCCATTCTTCATGGAGGTAAAGCAATGCCGAGGCTATGCCTTGTGCGATTTTGTACCGCTTCTCCCACGGTAAGAAGGTACATCCTTTGAATAGATGAGAATCGAGGCTACCATTAGGCATGAGCTCATAGATGAGGAGGAGTTCCTTTTTCTCATGACACCATCCGATGAGTTGGACTAAGTTTCTATGTCGGAGTCGGCTTATGGTCTTCACTTCGGTTGCAAACTCCTTGATCCCTTGTCTAGACCCTGGGTTAATCTTCTTGATTGCAACATCAGCATTCATGCTAGTCAAGTAACCTTTGTACACTCTCCCAAAGCCTCCTTCCCCAAGTAACCGTTCAATTGCGAAATTGTCGGTTGCCATGACCAAGTCCTTGTAGGTGAACTTCTTGGGGCCCAACACTTGCTCGAATTCTTCGTCGATCGCTGCATCATCTTCTTCTCCACTCATGTCAACTCTCTTGCTCTTTGCACGAAACCAAACAAAGGCTAGAACGAGAATGAGCAAAATGAAAGAAGCGGATCCTAAGATACACCATAGCCATAACTTGCTCTTTTTAGCATCACCGCTTGGGGGATTCACATTAATTGTACCATTGGAACTATTTGTACCATTTGGAGGAATTGGAATATCTGTTCCAGCCACTTGCACAGTAGATCTGAATTCCCATGCCTCGATAGTGTGCAACTCCCAATTCAGACCCGTGGTAGCCGAGAAACCGAAAGTCACCCACTCTGGCAAATACTTTGTTAGGTTGACCGTATCATAGATGGTGGTGAAATTTCTGTTGGAACCCGTCACATCAGCATCTATCATGAGAACACTCAAGTTTTGCGTGTTAGAATTATACGCTATTGTAGCATTGATCCGCCCACCGTTAATGATTTTATCCTTGAACCAATCGACACAACTAGAGACCGTGGAAGTGAGATTATTCAAGTCTATACCAACATGTGCAACTTGTGAACAATTCGGGTCCATAACACCGCGATCGTTGTTGTAAAAAGTGTCGAACTCAATGGCTACATAAGAAGTAGAAGAGCTGGAATGATTGTGATCTGGATATTCAAGAGCAAGATATAGTCCCACCGAGTTGGCTGGGAATGGAGACCCTTCGGGGACAAGAAAGAAGGTCAATCCATCGGCGAAAATCGGACCTCTTTGTGAATTAATGACGAAGGTGAATTGTGTAGTGAAATCTGCCACATTCCCGCTCACCTTATCCCAGAGGCGCATCGGCTCGTTGTATGTGGCCCACCCCATGCTATAATCTTGCAATTTGCCTGCAGTGGACTCCGTAATTTGGATGAAGCCACTGGAATCAATTGACGCATTGCCTTGGCGTCGAATGGTACTATCGTTGAAGGTCTGGAAGCTGAAGTCGATGCCCTGAGACGATGCCGAAGCAGTGAAGGCAAAGGCTAGAGAGAGAACCAAGGCTAAGAGTGATCGAAGCTCTCCAGTCCTGAAACTTTTGATATCTGCTGAGCTGTAGAGTGCCATTCTCGTTGAGGTTTTTGCACTGCTCTTGGAATCTGGGACTGAGCACAGCCTTTTGTAGTACTTGGGGTGTTCCTATGACTTTTATTTGTCGAAGGACTTGCTATCTACCAAGTGAAATGGTTTAATCTGAACGAAATTATTATCATCCCTTTCTAAATTGTATATTTTTCTTCCTTAATAAAGTGAGAATATTCTTATATTTTATGTCTCATAGACTTATGCAAGTCCCACCATGTGGAATGGTTCGATGAGAATGAAATTGATAGGCCACTCACCCTTCCACAACGACTCGTCTCTTGGCTTGAAAAAAGATAGAGAAAAAGAAAAAAAAGGGAACATGGTTGAAATTAATCCGCTGCGAAGCCTTGCATCACAATTTATTAATTAGGAATATTCCGCTGCGAAGCCTTGAATCACACGCCTAACCCTCAACTAAAAAGATTAATCCCATTGAAACTCGTCGACTTCCTTTATTGGTCATTAAACAAGTGCTCTAGAGGATAGTCTTTAATTACCTACAAATGCTGGACTTGTTCTTTTCTGCTCCGAAATGCCAGACTAATAGGATTGGTCATTAAACAAGTGCCCTAGAGTGATTGAAGCTCTCTGGTCTTGAAAATTTTAACATCTGAGCTCTAAGTTTCATGCTTGTTGAGGTTTTCAACGCTGCTAGCTTCGGAAATCTGGGAGTTAGCACAGCTTTTTGCTCCCTTGACATTGTTTCCTGCACATATAGGGGACCGTGGCGTGTTCCAGTGACTTTCCCTTGTCGAAAAACTTGCTATCAACCGAGCAACGGTTAATTGTCAACGAAATTGATGGAGTCTGCACGCACGAAATTGACGGAGTCTGCACGCGATTCCAACACCACTAGTCTCCTGATTTGAGGCAAAAAAACAAAAAGAGCACGATTGAAATAATGGTCTTTCAATTTGGAATTGCTGCCGGCCGACATAGAAGAAATGAATTGAAATGACCCGGTTTAGCAGTAATTTTCTGAACTTTTTCTCTGATTGCCAATAAGTCATCACTGTTCATCTTCTTTTTTATGGTACCCCCAAGGGTTGGCAATGGTTGGCGAGTCGGCCCTCCCCCGTATCATATGTCTCCGTCTCTCCTCTCTAATTGGTTCCATTTTTCCCAAAGTAAACAAATAAGATCCCACTCATCTCACGTCATCAAATTGCCTGCTCTCACCATAACCATCTATTCCTCTCTCCATTAAGACTTGGTCATCTTCTACATTTCGGTGTTATGTCACATTGCCGCAACAATCTACAAAACAATCCGATTCTTCTCCCACCCCTCGAGTTGTGCAGCTTCACTGATACTCCTTCAATTCAATCGTCAAGGTTCGAATACGTTAGTGAAGCTGAAGAGAGAGATGACCCCTTCCCACTTCCTCACGCCTCGGTGAGAAGAAACGGTCTCCAAAAATGGAGTTCGAAGAATCAATAATGAAGCCGACCACCCACAGCCCAGCGAAAGAAAAGGTGGCCCCAAGCTCAACAGGAGGTGGGAGAATTACCTCCTTTCGCAGGTCGCCCAAACCCAACTAGCTGAAAACCGCTTATCATAGACGCCTAAAAACAGCCGGCGGTAAGTGGACTGCCAATTAGCGATTGCCGGCCTAAATTGACAAATTAAATCACATCGAAAAATTGTCAAAAATTCTATGATTATGTTGGCCAAATTGACATTCTACATTGAATTGAGGACGTTCTAGGTAACTTTCCTCGAGAAAATCAATCCCATTTGACTAAACATGTGCTCCGGAGAATAGTCTCAAATTACATACAAATGCCGGACTTTTATAAAATCCGAATTATACGAGAGGTGGGAGTATTATCTCCTTTCGCAGGTCGCCCAAACCCAACTAGCTGAAAACCGCTTATCATAGTCGCCTAAAAACAGCCGGCGGTAAGTGGACTGCCAATTAGCGATTGCCGGCCTAAATTGACAAATTAAATCACATCGAAAAATTGTCAAAAATTCTATGATTATGTTGGCCAAATTGACATTCTACATTGAATTGAGGACGTTCTGGGTAACTTTCCTCGAGAAAATCAATCCCATTTGTCTAAACATGTGCTCCAGAGAATAGTCTCAAATTACATAAAAATGCTGGACTTTTATAAAATCCGATTTATACGAGAGGAACCTGTCAAGATGTCATTGATGATTGAATATAGCTCACTGGACCCATCCAAAGTTTAAAATATCATGTGATAGACTAATTCAGTAAACTAGTTATTAGTAAGTCAAGCGCTTCCCTGACATCAGACAAGGCCATTGACGCCGTCCATTAAGAGCCTGGCCTTCCTAATCAACGTGGCCTTAAAATTAAAAACTCCCGTATGAACTTGCCAATATTTATTTGTTAAAACCTATCAACTTTTGTCCATGCATGTTACCAATTAGTTTTAGTTTACCAATTCTAACGTTCTTTTTATAATCCAGAAAATTGGAATTGTTAGTAATCTACCCACAGTTTGTGACAACTTAAGTGACAGTGTGTGGAGAGGAGGGATGGCTATGCATCCGCACCTTGGTACCTAAACGTGCGTAGGGAGGAGGCACATCTCTCGTCCCACATTGTCTAGGGAGGGAGTGCCGGGCTGGCTTATAATGTTCTGGGTTCTCTATCTGTACATACATGTTTTCTAGGTAAAACCCAAAGGAACAAAATCATGAGGGCTCAATAGGGGTCCAAAGCGAATAATATGTGTACAGTTGCAAACCTAGGATGCTACAAGTGGTATCAAAGCCGAACTCACAACCGCATGTGGAGCCACAATGAGGATGATGTGCTAATAAGGGGTGGAGAGTATGACGGCCTAGGTAGCGATGCTTGGGGAGGAGGAATAGGGGTGGTGACTCCTGATTGCACCACGTGTAGGCGAAGACCCCCTTCTAATAAGGGGTGGTGACTCCTGACTACATGTGGAGCCACAACAAGGACCCCTTCTAATAAGGGGGTGGAGAGTGACAACCGCGTGTGGACGAGGACCCTGTTCTAATAATAGGTGGAGAGTGTGACAACCTAGGCGGCAATGCGTGCATGTTGGTCCACAACGAGGACCTCTTCTAATAAGGGGTGGAGAGTGTGACAACCGCGTGTGGGACGAGGACCTTGGTTCTAATAAAAGGGGTGGAGAGTGTGACAACCGCAGATCCTGTTCTAATAAAAGGAGTGGTGACCTCCTAACTGCATGTGGAGCCACAACGAGGACCCCTTCTAATAAGGGGGTGGAGAGTGTGACAACCGCGTGTGGATGAGGACCCTGTTCTAATAATGGGTGGAGAGTGTGACAACCTAAGCGGCAGTACGTGAGGAGGAGGGACAGAGTTGACTCCCGACTGCATGTTGGTCCACAACGAGGACCCCTTCTAATAAGGGGTAGAGAGTGTGACAACCGCGTGTGGATGAGGACCTTGGTTCTAATAAAAGGGGTGGAGAGTGTGACAACCGCATGTGGACGAGGACTATGTTCAAATAAAATGGGTGGTGACTCCCGATTGCGTGTGGAGCCACAATAAGGACCCCTTCTAATAAGGGGTGGAGAATGTGACAACTGCATGTGGACAAGAACCCTGGTTCTAATAAGGGGTGGAGAGTGTGACAACCTAATGTGGACGAAGACCTTGTTCTAACAAGGGGTGGTGACTCCCGACTACGTGTGGAGCCACAACGAGGACCCCTTCTAATAAAGGGTGGAGAGTGTGACAACCGCATGTGGACGAAGACCCTGGTTCTAATAAGGGGTGGAGAGTGTGACAACCACGTGTGGACGAGGACCCTACTTTAATAAGAGGTGGAGAGTGTGACAACCTAGGCAGCAGTGCGTGAGGAGGAGGGGTGCAAACCCAGAATGCTACAAGTGGTATTAAAGCCGACTCCCAACTGCATGTGGAGTCACAATGAGAATGATGTGCTAATAAGGGGTGAAGAGTATGACGCCCTAGGCAGCGATGTGTGGTGAGGAGGAATAGTGTGACCTAGGATGCTACAGATGATATCAGAGTTGACTCCCAATTGCGTGTGGAGCCACAACAAGGACCCCTTCTAATAAGGCGTGGAGAGTGTGACAACCATGCCTAGGGTGGAAGTCTTGGGCTATAGCTTCTAAGGTTCTGGGTTCTCTATATGTACATACGTATTTCCTGGGCAAAGCCCAAAGGAACAAAACCGTAAGGGCGTAGTGGGGTCTAAAGCGGATAATATATGTATAGTGATAGACCTAGGATATTATATAGTTACTACATTAGTACTATGTTGCTTATTTTGGCACAACTACTGTGGTTATAATCTCATCTAAGAGTAGCTAACTTTAAAATTTAAAGCAAGCTACAATAAAATCTAGGCGACTTGCTTACAAAACCTTAATAAACGCAACGATCATTTTGAACTAAAGGTAATCAGGGAGAGGGAAGGCTGGGCCGGGCCTTAAAGTCAGCCTAAAATTTTGCCCCAAGCCTGCCCATCATAAAATATGCATTATACAAGTCTTCAAGCATGACATGGCATTTTCAACATAAGTATAGCGGGAGTGTCAAAACTTGGCACGGAGGGACACTTAAGTACCAAAACTTACAAACGGTACACTTAAGTGCCACTTTTAAAAAAAAATGGATCACTTAAGTGCCAAGTCGCCGAAACCCTGCCAGAAATCCTACGTGACAATTTTTTATTAATTTTTTTGCCTATGTGGCTCGTTGGAAATTGAAACGACAAAAAATCAGCGCAAAACGATGTCGTTTTTGTGCTGACATGGATTTTAAAAATTATTAATTAAATAATAAAAAATATATATTATTATAAAATCGATTTTATTATTAAAAAAAAAAAGGAGAAGGGGATCGGCGAGGGCTGTGCAGCCCTCGCCGCCGCCACTGTCACCGCCCCACCCTCGCCGGGAAGGGCCGGCGACGGTGGGCGAAGGTCGGCCGGGGTTGGCCGGCCCCGGCCGGCCTGCGGTGAGGGTCCACAGGCCCTCGCCCCGCCGAGCCAAGGGCCGTCAGCCACCCATATCGCACCGGGTCTAGGCGGCCGACGACCCTTGGCCCGGCGAGGCGAGAGCCGACGACCCTCACCCCAGATCTGGGCAAAGGCCTACGGGCCCTCACCGCAAGCCAGTCGGGGTCGTCGACCACTGGCCGAGTCCCGCCGACCCCGGCCGACCCTCACCCACTGTCGCCGACCCTTCCCGACGAGGGTGGGGTGGTGACGGCGACAACGAGGGCTACTCGCCGATCCCCTTCTCCTTTTTTTTTTTTTAAATAAAATCGATTTTAGTTTTTTTAAAATTTGGCGTGGACAATTTTTTTTAAAAAAATTGCCACGTGGATTTTTTATTTTGAAAAAATGCTCCGTTAGCAAATAAAGTCGTCGGAAAATGGACACGTGGCAATTTGGCTGGAATTTTTCGCCGTTGGCACTTAACTGATCCATTTTGCTCCGATTTTGGCACTTAAGTGTACCTTTTGTAACTTTTGACACTTAAATGTCTTTCCGTGCCAACTTTTGACACTCCAGAGGTCCGTACCTCGGGCATTTTCACTAAACTTCCTTGCCCAAGCCCCTTTAAAAAGTCTTAGGGCTCTTTTTTGTCAGGTCAAGCTTGGATATCCCCCGGGTCGCCAAGCCCATAATTAGGTCTAATTGAAATTGGTTACTAAATGGCTTCACTTTGCTAACATAAAACTAGCCAGTACCTTTGAACGACAAATTTTGGTTAGTCATACCAATTAAAATCGGTAAGCTGTCGTAGGTATATAAGTTTGTAAGTCATCATAAAAAGTATGTGGATATTTCAAACACGATTTAGTAACCTAAATTTTCTTATATAAGTTAATTTGACATAAATTAACAAGACACTTTAATCAAGGTTGATAATTTGGTAAAGTATGCGCTCACCTTAAAATTTTTGGGGTCCCACTCAAGTTAATGTTGGTACAGATGATCCGCACATGTTTGAATAGAATTGATTAGATACACATTTGTAGGTGGTTGAACGTTGGTAAGTGATAAAGTATCAGTTGCTAAAGTGACTTCAAAATGGATGGCAACGCAAAGCCAGTTCATACCCTAATTGGCTAAGAGCTGGTATTTAGTCAAATAAAAGATGATCATTTCGTATAAGAATTTATAAATTCAAAAGGTCGGTGAGCAAGGTATATATTTATTGGTAAGGTGCTCCAAATGTTGGTAATCTCGAGAGAAGTCAATAAAAGTTGGTTCATGAATCAAATATTGATTGATAAGCTAGAATTAATTTAGTATGTAAAAATAGAAAAGTTGATAATTTGATCAAATAAATTTTGAATAGGATTTGGTCTACAATAGCACAAACCAGAGTTGGCAACTTAATCGGAGGATAGTTGGTAAGTCACTTTAATAATGAGCAATAACATCTAAAATGAGTTTTTTTTTTTTGTAAGGTAACAATTATCATAAAATCGACCAGCGAAATGTACATCAGAGGGGAAGACACGGTACCAACAAACACTCAACAAGACGAAGTGTCATTGTAGTAGAGGGGTACCGTGGTTCCAAAGCAAGTTACAAGTAAGTTAGGAACATAAGAGAACCAAGAGGACAAAATCATCTTATACTATATTGTGGCCAGCTCCACACCAAAAATCCGTGCGTCTATCGCCCAGCTACGCTGCATTCTTCTGTTTCTGGGAGTATCCTCAACCGATTTGAAGGCAAGAGCTTTGTCCTTAACCGCCTTACAAAGGTATAGTTTCATGGAAGGGACATAAAGATTATGTCCACGAAAGAGAATGTCATTCCTAGTTTTCCAGATAATATAGCATAGAGATCCAAAGGAAAAGCGTGCTATCTCCGGGTAGAAACCTTTGCCAGATACAGAGTTAATAACCCATTGAAGATTGTCCGACCAAGAGGAGTTGTGCCAACGGAGATTACACTTATCAGCCTAGAAATTAGACAGAGAATTGGAGATGCAGCAATCAAAAAGGATGTGGTTAATTGAGTCAGGCCTAGAGTTGCATAGAGCACGGACCGAATTAGGGATATTCCTGAGTGGGAAGACGATCCTTGGTAACAAGCCAAAGAAGGAACTAATATCTAGGGGCCAAAGCCTTATCCCAAACAAATGAGGACCAATGAACCAGGTTGGATCTGCACCGGATTATATCCCACGCTGAAGCCACTGAGAATTTACCCGAGGAATCTCCCACCCAAGAAAAGGTATCTTGACCACTTGAGAGATGGGGAACCGGAATTTTCCATAAAGCCAGCTCTTGGAGTAGCTGAGACCCATTCGAGGAGAATATGTCCTTCACCTTCGCTTGTCTAAGAAAGTCCGATTGGTGAATGTAACTGTCTGAGAATACCGAATTTAGTGGACCAATGTCAAGCCATGGGTCTAGCCAAAACGACGTAGATTCACCATCTCCTATCTTCCATCTGAAGTGGGGTAGGAATTCATCCCTTAGAAAAATGATCTTCCTCCAAGCCCAAGAGCAAAGGGTAGGAGTCGAAGAATTCCAAAAATTATTCCTTTTGAGACATGTAGCATGAATTCATTTGCATCATAATGATTCTTTATCAGTAAATAGCAACCAGATGTGTTTAACCATGGCTGCTTTGTTGCTATCCCTGATTCTTCTTATACCAAGGCCTCCTTCTAGCATGGGAAGGTAGACATCAACCCACGATACCTTTGCGCCTCCCGAACCCATAGATGGGCCATTCCAGAGGAACTGTCTGTATATTTGCTCTATTTTGTCCACTACCGAAGATGGGAGCCAAAAGATGGAAGCCTAGAACGCTTGAATGGCATGTAATACCGACTTAATAAGCTGTAGTCGGCCTGCAAAAAAGAGAAATCGATGGGTCCAAGATTGGACTCTAGCAGTGAGACGGTATACAAGAGCATTACAGTCCACTTTGCTCATTCTCGAAGTAATTATGGGTACACCCAAGTAGCGCACGGGGAGAGAACCAAGGTTGAAGCCAAGCGCTTGCAAGATCTGCTCATTGGTAGTCTCAGACCCTCCTGAAATAAAGACTTCACTCTTACTGGTATTGGGCACCAGACCACTCCAAGTAGAGAATAAGGTAAGCCAATTTTGGAGGCAAGAGATAGAGGTGGGGTTTGCTTCACTGAAGATAAATACGTCATCCGCAAACATAATAAGCTATGTTTTCTATGGCTGGAAATAAAGCCCCTGGTCCTGATAGTTACAATGTTGACTTCTTCAAAAAGAATTGGGACAAGGTGGGCCATTTAGTTACTGAAGCGGTAATGGATTTCCTTGAAACTGGCTGCTTGCTCAAGGAAGTTAACAATATTATCCTTGCCCTGGTGCCAAAAACCCCCAGTGCAACCTCAGTCTCCAACTTTCGCCTAATTGCCTGCTGTAATACAATACACAAGTGTATCACCAAGATATTTTCCTGTAGAATTGCTGCAGTTCTTCCATATATAATTAGTCCTGTCCAAACCGCATTTGTAAAAGGTAGAAGAATCAGTGACAATATTCTTCTTGCACAAGAACTTTTCAGTGGGTTTCATAATAAGCCTTATACCCCAAAGTGTGCCATTAAGGTGGATTTCAGGAAGGCCTATGATACTCTTGACTGGGACTTCCTAGATAGAACTCTTCAAGTGTTTGGGTTTCCTACCCATCTCACAAAACTTATTATGGTATGCGTTCGTACCTGTTGACACTTAAATTTTGGCGATTTATTTTAGTATTTATTAATTACATTGGAAAATTATAAATTAGTTTCTAATCTCTTAACAAAAATTTCTTTCATTGAAATTGCATTGCATATAGACATTAGGACCATTTGCATCACTAGTTTTGAAATTTATCAAAATAAAATAATAAAATAATAAAATAATAATAATAAAAATATTTATTTAAAAAAATTAATTAAAAAATCGAAAAAAGAGGACGGGCCAAGGCTGGGGCTACCTAGCCTCCCCCACGTGGCCCGTTCCCTTTCCTCGCTTGGGCTCGGCCCATTTCCTTTTTTTCCTTTCCTTTCCCGGCCCGGCTCGTCCGTCTTTCTTCTCCTTCCCTTCTTCTCCTGCGCGTAGAAACGGCAACCTGCAAGAAAGAGGCAGCAGCGGGTCAGCAGAAAAGCAACAGCAGCAAGTCAGTAGGTCAGCAGCAGCAACTCAGCAGCAGAGCAGAGGGCAGCAGCAAGTCTGACAGAGAAGACAAGGCAGAGGTGTCGGGCGTGCTGCAGTTGAAGGGCAGAAAGGCAGCGAAAAAAAGGAGAACAGAAGGGGACTAAGAAATGGAGAGAGCCGAGGACGGACCAGAGGGGAGAGAGAAGAAGAAACGGAGAGCCAGGGGGAAAGAGAGGAAGAGAAAGTCTCGAAAAAAAACCAGATCTGAGGAGGAGAGACCGAGAACGGAGAGAACGAGCAGGGACTGAGACAGAAAAACAAAAAAAAAGGAGGGGGCAGAGGAGAAGAATGGAAACGAGCAGGAGATAGAGAGAGAGTGTACCAAAGGGAGAAGGCGAGCTCGAGGGGTTAGCCGTCGCCGGAGGACCGCCCGCCGCCGTTGTCTCCGCAGCCCTCCCCCGAACCAGGTAAGTTCGGCTTCGTTCTTGCTCCGTTTTAGGCGCACCGGGCCGGAGCTCGCGGCCGTCTGGCTCGCGCAAGCTCCGGCCCTCGTCGTCCTTGCATTTTGTTCCCACGCTCCTTATATGTCCCGTCCGCGGACCCCTAAAGCACGTTCGAGGCTCGGTTGAGCCGGAAACCTTTGATTTTGTTAGTGCCCGTTAACTGTTCGATGAAATGCCTCAATGAAAAACTCAACCTCAATCTTCGACCGGAGCTCGGCTCTTGGTTTTTCTGCGTTGTTAGGGGATACACTGCTGTTGTGCACCGCTTTAGGCGTTTTCTTGGCTTTCCGGTGGGTTATCTCGAGCTAGGGTGCATCGGTCTAGCCGTGTGGGCCTCGCTGGCGTTAATCCGGCGACTTCGAATGCCAGCCAGTTAGTGGCCAACGGAGCTCGGTGTCCGTCGGACTGAACGACCGACGCCGGGCGATGGGTTGGCGACACCCCCAAAAGCCGGTGCGGGCTCATCGTGCGTGGAGGCGGGGCTTCGGCGAAGGGAGTCGCGGGTCTTCGAGCGGGCGTCTGCAGCGTCGGGCGTGCATGGGGAAGACCTGCATGCAGAAAAACGTGGAGAAGAAGACCCAAAGAAATGAATAAAAAATAGAAAAAAAAGGATTAAAGAAAAACAAAAAAAAGCAAAAAAAAAAGAAAGGCCAAAAATAAGATAGGGGCCAAGAAGAGGGGCTTCGCCGCGGGCCTGCTTCAGTTGGGCCGAATCGGCCACGGGCCGGTTCTTTTCTTTAGCTGGGCTAGGAAAATAAAAATAAAAATTGGGCTTTTTTCTAAAAATCCGCGTGGGTTTATTTTTTTAGTGGGCTTGAGGTCGGCCCGGTTTCTTCTGTGGCCCAATTCGGACCGACAGGGCCCGGGTCAGTCTAGTAGGGCCGGGTCCTCTGACCCGGTCCGAATCATTTCTTTTTAAAAAAGCATAAAAAAATCGAAAATTCAAAAAATCATAAAAAACATAAAAAATATTAAAAAAATCATAAAAAAATTTCAGAAAATTCAGAAAATGCATGGGAAATTCAGAATCTTGAAAATTTATGAAATTTTCGAAAAAATATTATCTTTTTAAAAAATCGAAAATATTAAAATATTAAAAATTCCAAAAAAAGAAAAAAGTTTTCAAAAATCCCAAAAATACTAAGTTTGTTTTAGAGTTCCCTAAGAAGCTCTAAAATAATTCTTGGACAATTTTCTCTTTAAAAGATGTCGGAAAATCATCAGTCTAAAATTGTGCTTAAAAGTGAACAAGCCCTTACGGCTTTACCTTAAGGTTAATTATCCTTGGATACAATTGCCCTTGATAGTACGCTTAGGATGCGATGATTATGGTTTCTCCCTTAGTTTAATTAGGATTTATTTTCGTCTGCAATTTATTTAATGCTTTTTTTAATTGCCGATTGTTATTTTGATGATTGCGCACCCGCATGATCACCTCATATGTTAGTGGTTAATTCTAAAATCAATCCAAATTGCCTGACAAAAGTCCTTTTTGAAATAAACAAGATTAGGTACCGAAAGAACACTAATTGGTTAATTAGTGTAATCAAGTCCTCGACCCTAGAATCTCTGGTTACGTAAAAAATGAGGCACACTCCCATGTCTCGCTTGGTTTCTAGCCGACCCCAATAGACTAGTGGCGACTCCTCATTTCAAGATTTTCATGCACATCCAATGTCACGCGGGGTATGGGTTTGGGAGAACCCATGTCTAATGAGGGTCCTGAACCCATCATTTGGATAATACCCCTAAACCTATTTATTTCGATATTCCTTTCCCCCATCCGGGACGGAAAAAATAGGTCGCGACAGTACCCAAAAATTTTCCATATCCATAAATGGTGAACTCCATGGCTTCTTTTCTAGTGGCCGTAGTATAAGGCAAGGTGACCCCATGTCGCCATACTTATTCACCTTAATCATGGAGGTTTTCACTGGGATTCTTGACACTTACACTCGGCATCCGGACTTTCGATACCACTGGCGGTGCAAGGCTACATCTAAAATGAGTTGATAGAAAGAAAGACGAACAAAAGTCAGTACTTAAAAAAATCAATTAAATTTTGGTTAGCAACTCAAATATGAGTCTCTAACCTAATAGGATAATAATTGCTACTAGCAAATAAATATTGGTAAATCCATATGAGAATTGGTAAGTATAAATAGTTGGTAGATATGGGAATAATAGTTGGTGAACGATAAGAAACGTTTGTAAATTAAAACTATCATATAAAAGTTAGTGAATGACTCAATATGTAAGTTGGTAGCCAAAATCAAGCGGTAATTTATTGAGTGAAAAGTCGGCAAGGTCGCTATAATTTATGTTGATAATTTCTGAAAAGAGCCATAAATTTAAAAATTGCTTAACAAGGTAAATGGAAGCTTGTTTTTAATGTTTTTGACCTTTCTTTCTTTTTTTGGGAACTGAAAAGCTAATCTGTGAGCACTCGATCGAAGAATTGATGAACTTTCTAATGAGTTACTGTTGTAGAATCCTTGCTGTCAGCATCGATGAACTTGTCATCAATTCTAAAAAAAACCATTCTCCAATAATGGATTTGCCTTTTTTCAAGCGCTTCTCTGCTTAAGAACAAAAAGATTCGCTCATTGACAAAATCCACCGTTTGTTGTGCACTGTTTATTCCACTTAACATTCTTAAGTTTCTCCAAAATTCAATAACAGGCAGTATTATTAATTAGTTGGGGGCGGTCTTTGAAATGTCTCTTCTAAATCAATAGAGGAATTGCTAACGTCTCATGAAATGGAACGTCATGGCTCAAAGCACATGATGTTCAAACATAAAGAGCTTATGACATTCCTATTATTAGAGATAATTAGGATATTGATTGTAAATGTCTCTCAAAATCATGCATTAATCTCCTTTGATTGTACATATTCTTGATCAATCCGAATTTTACCCACCTTAGATAGTCATTAATAAAACTTATAAATAAGCTGATAGACAGAGAAATATACAGAATTACACCGGAAAAAAAATTAGAATATACAGAAATATTCTAATCATCATTAATATCTATTGTTCTTCATTATCTTGTCTCAGACCATTCCTCTCACTGCTTCAGCATCTTCTGAAGGGAGGCAATCTTGCTCGATTCACAAGGAAATCATGCTTGTTTCACAAACTATCAACAACAAACGGATCTCTCTCTATTTCCGGCGTCCAACTCACCAGAAGTGATGAAGGCTCATCACCAGCCCCAGCCAAGCCACATATCAACAGCCCTTGCGCCTTGGGGTGAGGTGACGGAAAATCCTAAAACTAGCATAACGAATGCAATGGGGGCAAACCGAGGCTTTCGATTTGCAACAGGAGAACAATAATTTCATAAAAGATGGATTAAGACCCAACAGTTCAGGCAATAAGGGGGCACAATATGTTTTCAACCCTCAATTTGTCTAGAGTCCTTCACCTATGAATTGTGTTGAGTTATAACTTTGATGGAGCATGAAAGGACAATAAAAGCAATGGTCGATTTTGCAGGGAAAACTCTAATTAGACTTATTCCTGGAGATCAAATGGAAGTTTAAACATGAAGAGTTAATATTGAGGTACACATAAAGAAATTTATATGAAAAAGATAATTATCCGAAATCAAATTTCAAAGTGCAGTTTACAAGTCAAACGGATTATAAAAAAATATACCAAAAGTAGGAATTCATCCTGCATTTGGGTGCAATGCAGAGGAAGCTGAATAAAAGGATCGTACAGAAGAGGTAGTAAATGTAGACATTTCAATGCTGCTGGTCGAGGTGGCATGGAATGAGATAAACGACGTCGTAGAGATTGTGGGTAGAGGCACCACGTGTGCAGGGACTGGCAAATCCGATGAGAGAACCTGTGGCGGTGCGTCAAAGTTAAGAAAGTTTAACGCTTCTCTTATAGAAGGACAAGCAATGTGGTCTGGATGAGCGCACCATTGCCCTACAACCATTAAGCACTCCGATTGGTTTTGATTGAAAATAGTGCCAAGTCTAGAGTCTGCCGCATCAAGTAGACTCCCGATCCCATACAATTGCCAAACCCAATGCACCAGTCGGACTTGGCCTTCCTTGGCACTTGGCTCATGGACCTTACTTCCACAAGCTATTTCTAATAGGACAATTCCAAAGCTTTAGACATCCAATTCTTTATTCGCCTTGCCATTGTAAAAGCATTTAGGAGCCAAATAGTCCCATGTCCCGACCAACATCATTGTTTGTAACTCTTTGGCATGGTCCACTAGCCTAGCCAAATCAAAGTCCCCTAATTTAGTATTGAAATCGGAATCGAGCATAATATTGCTTGACTTTATATACCGGTGGATGACGCATTGTTTCCATTCTTCATGGAGGTAAAGCAATGCCAAGGCTATGCCTTGCGCGATTTTGTACCGCATCTCCCATGGCAAGAAGGTCCGTTCTTCGAATAGATGAGAATTAAGGCTACCATTACACATGAACTCATAGATAAGGAGGGGTTCCTTTTTCTTACAACACCACCTGATGAGTTTGACCAAGTTTTTGTGTCGGAGCGGGCTTATGGTCTTCACTTTGGAAGTGAAATCCTTCATCCCTTGACTTGACCCTGGGTTAATTTTCTTGATTGCAACATTAGCACTCACACTAGTCAAGTAACCTTTGTACACTTTCCCAAACCTGCCTTCCCCAAGCAACCAATCAATTGCGAAGTCGTCGATGGTTGCAACCAAATCGTTGTAGGAAAATTTTTTAGGCCCTAACACAAATTCTCCTTCAATCGCTAGATCATCTTCTTCCCCACTCGTGGAACGGTGACGAAACCGAATGAAGGCTAGAACAAGAATGACCAACATGAAAAAAATTGAACCTAAGAAATACCGTAGCCACAACTTGCTCTTTTCTCCAGCCATCACTTGCATATTAGAGCTGAATTCCCACGCCTTGAGAGTGTGCAACTCGAAACCTCTACCCATGGCAGCCGAGAAACCCAGAGTCATCCACTCTAGCAAATACTCCGTCAAGTTGACTGTGCTATAGATGGTGAAAGAAGACAAGCAAGACAAGCTAGATTGAATAGAATAGGAGCTTTGTATTTTTCTTTGTGTATAATCAATGTACAAGGGACTTGTATTTATAGTACAAATGATGTTCAATAAAAGGAAATAAAGGAAATAATATCTCCTGCAATATTTTATCAAATATGAAATTGATTTACTCTATCAATCTCAATCTCTGATTGAATATTGCGAAGCATATTCTTCAGCATATCTTCCAACACTCCCTCTCAAGCTGGTGGCTTATAGATGTCCAAGACACCTAGCTTGCTTAGTAGATATGCGTGTTGCCTTTGACAAAGGGGTTTTGTGAAAATGTCCGCTGGTTGTTCCGCAGTTCCAATTCCCTTTGTCTTGATAATTCCTTCTTGAATTTTGTCCCAAGTGAAATGGCAGTCCACTTCTATGTGCTTGGTCCTCTCATGCATTATAGGGTTGACTGCAAGTCTGATGGCTGCATCATTATCGCAGAATAGCATGGTCGGTCCCTTTATTTGTATCCCTAGATCTTGGAGCAAACCTCATATCCATACTATCTCACAAGTAGTCTTTGCCATGGCTCGATATTCTGCTTCTGCTGAAGATAATGAGACAGTTGGCTGCTTTTTCATCTTCTATGAGAGTAGTGATTCTCCTAGTTTGATACATAAACCAGTAATAAATCTTCTGCTCATAGGACAAGTTGCATAGTCTGCATCGTAATAAGCCGTCATCTCCATGTTTCTTTTCTTAGAGAGAAGTATCCCAAGTCCTAGGCATTTCTTCAAATACTTCACAACCTTTAGGGCTGCATTCATGTGAGACTGCTTTGGTTTGTGCATAAATTGACTGAGTGTCTGCACAACATAACATATATCTGGTCTGGTCATGGTTAAGTATATAAGTTTTCCAACAAGCTTCTGATAGCTCGACGGGTCTTTGAGTACAAGATCATCTTGTGACGTTTCCACATCATGTTCCGCCGTAATCAATTTGACATTCTGCTCAATTGGAACAACTGCTGGTTTACACCCTGGCAGACCTGATTTTGATATGATTTCTAACACAAACTTTCGCTGACTGCGAGAAATCCCTAGTTCGGATCGTGCAATTTCGATCCCAAGTAAATATTTAGGTGCTCCTAGATCTTTAATGTGAAAAGTGGAGTGTAGATATTTCTTGAGACTCTTAATTGCATTATGATCGTTGCCCATGATTAATATGTCACATATATCATCAAATAAATGGACGACATACCTTTTCTCCAGGTGAATAAGGCATAATCGTATCTGGATTGTTTGAAACCCGCAGCCGTGAGAGCATTGGCAAACTTAGCGTACCACTGTCTGGAAGCCTGTTTGAGCCCATAAAGGGATTTGCGGAGACGACATACTCTATTCTCCCCCTGTCTCCGTAATCCTTGAGGAAGTTCCATGTAAATTTCTTCATCTAAATCCCCATGAAGAAAAGCATTGTGTACATCCATCTGATGTAATGGCCAATCATTGACAGCAGCAACCGATAAGAAAGAACGTACCGTAACATCTTTAGCCACTGGAGAAAAGGTCTCATGATAATCGAAACCTTCTCGTTGGGTAAAGCCTTTTGCAACGAGTCAAGCTTTATAACGTTCAATGGACCCATCTGCTCGATATTTGATCTTATATACCCATTTGCATCCAATAGCCTTCCTACCTATGGGCAACATCGTAAGTTCCCATGTATGGTTCTCAATGAGAGCTCGAAGTTCTGCTGCCATTGCTTCTTGCCACTTCGGGTTAGAAGATGCTTCATCATAACTAGATGGCTTATGCTCCTCAGATATGCGACTAATACAACATCTATGTTCTATAGATAATTGATCGAAGGAAACATAAGATGATGTAGGGTAACGAATATCTGGCGATTTGTTGGTAGCACAGACGTAATCCTTTGTCTATGTTGGTGGACGTGTGCTTCTTCTAGACTGCCGTGGGGGATTCTGTGGTAAAAGTGTTGGGACTTCTACTGCTTCTGCCCTTTCGTTGTGAGGAGTTTCATCAAGGGTCATATGATCTGATGTTTCTTCCATCAATGCTGGAGAATGAAGATTCTCAACTGGACTTAGTGAAGTTGATGAAGTGCCATTATGTGGAACCAAAATATATTCTAGATCCTTGAAGACTTCTTCCTCATGCGAATGCTCCCGTAATTCACTTCTGCTGTTTGATTCTTCCTGTGATGATCTTTCTTCCTTGAATGGAAAGATGTCTTCATGGAAGGTACAATCCCTGCTCACGAAGAATTCCTTTGTGGCTAGTTCAAAGAGGCAATATCCTTTCTGTAAATTTGGGTATCCCATGAATATACATTGCCGAGCACGGGGACCCATTTTGTCTCGAGGGCCCACAGTAGTGGCGTAGCATAGACACCCAAAAACTTTGAGGTGATTCAGCTCTGGCTTTTTTCCAAAAAGTACTTCAAAAGGTGTCCGTCCGTTCAGAACTTTCGTGGGCATACGATTTATCAGATAAGCGGCTGTCATGACGCAATCACCCAAAAATCATCTGGAATAAAAGCCCGAAACTTCAATGCATGTACAACTTCTAAAAGATGACGATGCTTTCTCTCCACTACCCCATTTTGTTGTGGGGTGTAAGTGCATGAACTTTCATGCAATATGCCATGAGTAGAGAATAAAAATGCACAATCATGATTGAAGAATTCGCTTCCATTATCCGTTCAGATTTGCTGAATAGACTTCCCAAATTGGTTCTTCGACAAGGAAATGAATGTCTTCAAATTTGAGAAGGCTTGGCCTTTGGATTGCATAAGAAATATCCATGTAGCTCTAGAATGATCATCTACAATCATAAGAAAATAGTGAGCCCCATCATGATTTGGTGTATGGTAAGGCCCCTAAACATCAACATGGATTAAGGAGAAAATAGCATTTGCACGAGTATTGCTTAAAGGAAAAGCTGCATGTGACTGTTTGGCAAGTGGACAAATATGACACTGAGGGAAAGGGAATAGAGCACTATGACCCATCCTTTGATGCAAAATGAAATTTTTATCATTGGTAGTAGAATTACACAATGATTTGTTATTCAAGGGAATGCTAGGTAAATCAAAATTCTTTGAAAAATTGGTCCACAAGAAAAGTCCTTCAGAGAGGTTACCCAAGCCCATCAGTTTGCCAGTCGAAAGGACCTGAAAGAAACAAGTGTTAGCATCAAACAACACTTGACAAGAATTTTCCTTGTAAGCTCTAGACACGGAAATAAGGTTGAATTGAAACTCAGGGACATAGAGGACATTTTGCAGGGTAATTTGGGGACTTAGATTTAATGTGCCTGTATAAGTGACATGGGACAGTAATAGGAATGCTCAATTTTTCGTGGATGTGGGAAAAAAAAGATTTATCACAGACAATGTGATCACTAGCTCCTGAATCTATAATCCAAGTGCTTCTTGAAATAGAATTAATCAGGCAATAAGAAGTACCTGAAAAACCACTCCCTTTATTGGAATTGTCCAATTTCTGCAAGGCTTACATAAGCTGCTGAAATTGTCCATGTGTCATGGGCTGATCAATACTTGGTCCGGTGGAGCCAGTGATATGATAAGTTGCTACTGACGATTCCTTCCATTTTCTTTCTTTTTCCCCAGGTTTACCATGCAATTTCCAGCAATTATGAATAGTATGATGGGGACGTTTACAATATTCGCAATATAATTTACCTTTGCCTTTAAAATTTTGCCCATAACCTCTTGCAGACGTGGCCAAATTTGGGCCGTTAGATCCTTTGTTCACGAATCTATATCCACCGTCCGATTCTACGGATGCCTCAATCGACTTGGAGCCGTCCGATCACGGAAAATGATCTGGACCGCCCGATCTTGGAAAACGATATGGGCTGTCCATCCCCGGTGCTTTAAAAGGGGAATTGTTGGGCGCAAACCCTAGCCCCCTCTCTCTCTCACTGCTGGTTCCCTGGTTTAGGGTTCGAGTGCCTGTCTCGCGCCATTCACCACGAGCCGAGAGAACGGTGCCTTTTGCTGCCCTTGAGTTCTCCGGTGCCGCGAGTCGTTGGCTCTCCTCCTGAACGGCCAGTTGGAAGATTCGGCCGAGAGGCAGAGGTGGCTCCATTGCTAAGATCTGCGACCTGAAGGTTTGGTAACTGTCGCTGAGGATGAGCAGAAATCTCATAGCTTTTTTCCTGTCTCTTATCGCCTTGTATTGTTTTAATGTCGTCTCGAGTCCCTCGAGTTTTTCCTCCGCGGCTTCGAGCTCATTCCAGAAGGCTGAAAGTTTGTTGAAGCAGGCCATCACGGTCATGTTTCCTTGCTTTAACTCCGACAGTGCCTGAATGAGAGAAAATAGTTTCGCTCGATTTAATTTCCCGTACATTTCTCTTATATTGTCCCACATGGTTTTTGCATCTTCCGTCGGGGGCAATCCAGCTGCGATTTCTGGGCTTATACAATTCCCGATCCAAGTTCTAACGAGCTGGTTGCATTTTTTCCACTGTCTTCCCATTTTTTCGTCCGCCGGTATCAGCACCGTTCCGTCGATGAAACCATTTTTATCTTTGGTAACGAGGGCCCGACGAAATTCTTGTGCCCAGGTTGAATAGCTTTCAGATCCTGTAAGTTGATGACTGATGAGCCTTAGTTCTGGTCCATCGGCGGTAGAAACGTAAAGGGCGTCACCGGGTTCCGACCGTCCGGCGACTGCCGCGATGGGATACAGCAGAAATTCGGGTGGAATGACCAGGTAGGGATTCACGCCCATACCCGATCCGTTTGGCCCGTTTCCTGGATTCAGATCTCCTGGCCCACCTGAATAACCCGCAGTTGTATTCCCAGGCCCATTGGATATGCTTGCCCCACTTGAGGCTGGTGGGCTGCCATTGGGCTAGGCGTAGCCTTGGTAATTCGAAAATGCGGACAATGATGTGTTTGGGCCTGACCCATAAAATGATGGGTTTGGATGACCCATAATGAGCCACTGAAAAGGGATCCACTGGTAAAGATGACCCGCAATGGGCTGGCCCAAGGTGGGTTGCCCTAGATTTAACTGAGCCTGGTTAGTTTGCATTTCTTGGGCTTGAGTGGGTGGGCCTCGAATTCTAGAATCTGTAGTGGTGGAATCCTGGGCTTCGGAGGTCAATCCTTCCGGTTGATGCTGCTCGGATTCTGCGGATGGATTCCGAGTCATGGTAATAACTTGCTTCTTGTCTTCAAAAAATCGATTCCTTTGCCAGAAAAAATTCTGTTTTGCAAGTCAGAACTTTTGGACAATAGGTAATCACAAAGCAAGGCTGGATATTGGAGCGGAAGCTATGCCAGGAATCGGTATCACTCTGATACCATGAAAGAAGACAAGCTAGATTGAATAGAATAGGAGCTTTGTATTTTTCTTTGTGTATAATCAATGTACAAGGGACTTGTATTTATAGTACAAATGATGTTCAATAAAAGGAAATAAAGGAAATAATATCTCCTGCAATATTTTATCAAATATGAAATTGATCTATCAATCTCAATCTCTGATTGAATATTGCGAAGCATATTCTTCAGCATATCTTCCAACAGATGGCAGAGGAATTTATATTGGTACCTGTGGCATCGGTGTCTATCATGAGAACGTTCAAATTTTGTATGCTAGAACTATACATTATCGTAGCGTTGATCCACCCACCACTCATAATTTTATCCTTGAACCAATCAACGCAACTATATGCCGTGAAATTGAGATTATTCAAGTCTATACCAATGTGTGCAACTTGGGAACAGTTCGGGTCCCATGATGTGATATCATTGTTGTAGTAAGTGTCAAACTTGACGGCTACAAACCATGCGGAAGAGTTGGAAGGGTTGTGGCCTCGATCTATAAGAGCCAGGCCACCTCCCAACGAGTTGGCCGAGAGTTGAGACCCCATGGGGACAAGAAAGAAGGCCAATCTGTCGGCAAAGCTCAACTTTCCTAGTGAATTGATGACGAAGGTGAAATGGGTGGTGAAATCTGCCACGTTCCCACTTGACTTATCCCAAAGGCGCATTGGTTCGCGGCATGTGGCCCAACCCCCGCTCCCCCTGAGTTTCTAGTCTTGATTGGCCCTGGTAAGTTGGATGAAGTTGCTCGAAACCGAAGCGTCGCCTGGGAATTGAATGCTATTACCGTTGAAAGTCTGGAAGCTGAAATCGATGCCCTGGACGAGGCCAAAGCCATGAAGGCATTGGCTAGAGAGAGAACCAAGTCGCCTGGGAATTGAATGCTATTACCGTTGAAAGTCTGGAAGCTGAAATCGATGCCCTGGGACGAGGCCAAAGCCATGAAGGCATTGGCTAGAGAGAGAGCCAAGACCAAGAGGAATTGAAGCCCTCTGATCTTGAAACTTATGATAACTAGGCTGTGAAGTTCCATCCGGGTTGAACTTTCTAGATTGCTTTTGAGATCAGGAAATTAGCACAGCTTGTTGCTGCTTTGACATTGTTCCAATGACTTCTGGTTGCTGAAGAACTAGGGATCAGCCTTTTAATGGTTTAATGTAAACGAATCATGGCAAGAATTAATATAACCTAAAGGGATCGTGCTAAGAAATGTCGAGGGGCACTTCATAATAAATTAATCAATAATTAGTATTCCCAGCAATCCTGACGATGACTGCTTTCGCCAAAAAAATTTTCTCTCTACCTCTCTCTCTCTCTCTCTGCCTGTTCCCTGGTTAGATGAAGCCTAAAATGTGATTCAGCCTAAATCAATAATAAAGTTTCTGAAATCAATGTTTGAACTTGTTCTTCGATTGCGACCAAATGAAGCTCTCTTCGTCTTTTTGCACTTGTTCGACTGTGGCAAACTTAAAAAGAATGAGTTCTTTGCCGCACTCAGCATCTTATCTTCTAAGAGAAGACTTTAACTATCTAACAAGCTCAAAATCAAATCGGAACACCCATCACAAATTTAAGCAAATTTAGAAAACTAGACGCCTCAAACGTACATATAATGGCTTCTAATTTGTAATTTCTTTTACAATTGAAATATGTGACAAAAAATTTTTACCTTTTAAACTTGCTTTCATAATCCAACATCTATTTTCTCTAGCCTCTCCTAATTAACTATAAATCGATTTTGTCAATCAGTTTTAAAAAGTCGAGCACTGCTCCGATATCATCCAGAGTCATTGATCATGCCGCGTGTGAAACGATGATTGCGAGCTTCAGAATGTTGGATCGATAATTTGCTTGTTATGGTAATTTAGTATGACGCAAAGAAAAACAACGGACACTTCAACATTAGGCTTTTGTGAGTCTGTCAAAAACAACTGCCATTGTAAGAGTCTAAACATGACCCATGTTTCACTTTAAATATATTTTTATTAATGTATCCACAATTTTATATATGTTCATCTCGAGCTAATGGTTGGACTTGCAAGATCGCTATCAGGGAATGGATTGAATAAATTAAATACTAACTGATCGTTGTGCGATATTGCCTTTTCGTTGGTTTTTCTCCCCTATCTCTTTAATTCATGCAGTTCATTAAGAGATGAACACATATATTTTAGTTTTATATTGTGTTCTACATTTTTAAATTACGACCATATAAATTCTTAACTTTTACGATTAGTTGTACTACAAGCTGGTAACTTACAATTTCCCTTAAGTAAATTCAAGTATCTAGGCAAATATGAAATCTCAGCTGCTTTCCGTTTGATAGATAGTTTGCTTTAAATTCCCTCCACTCAATTTTTATGTGTTGTTGTAGTTTGTCTTTCGATTTTACCGATGATGAAACGAAGCGAAGCCTAACGACGCAAATGAACCTAAACCCGAGAGAGATCATAACCAAGACTTGCGCTTCCTTCCTCCAACCTTGTAACTTGGATTTGTGACTGCTGGCAAAGAAACTTGCAAGTGAGAGAGAAATTCCCAAGTTACCTTGTATGGAGCTCAAAATCCAACCCGGTCAAGGCTGAGAAACCGAAGTTACCCACTCCGGAAACTGGCTTCTCGAGTCAACGAAGTAAAAGAGAGTGGAAGCATGGAGCGTTGAGGTCCATCATGAGGACACTTAGATTTGGCGTGCTCGAATCGTATATTATCGATGCATAGATGCGTCCACCATTCCTGATTTCATCCTTGAACCAATCTGCACACAAATAACTCGCAGAAGAGATGTTATTCAAGTCTATGCCAATTATTCGCGTTTTAGATCCCAAAAAGATGGTAGACATGTCATAGAAATTATCAAATTCCATAGCAACAAATGAGATAAAAAAAAGTTAGAAAAGTCTTGGTTCGCCCTCACGAGAGCCTGATAGCCTCTTGATGAGTTGTCCAGGACTAGAATTCCATTGGGAGAGAGGAAAAAGGCCAGCCTGTCGACACATTCTTCAAATTGTTCAGAATCGATAACGAGGTGAATTGAGTGGTGAAATCAGCCACATTTCCAATGCATCATGCCAAAGGTGCAAGGGCTTGCGGTACTTGACTTGTTCACACCAATCAAAGTAATTCATTCCATTGAATTAAGGAACAGAAAAAAGTATGTGAATGAAGAGAAAGAGGTAGAGATATTGCAAATATGTAAGAAAACACTCATACGTTAATACATTTAAAATACCACATAATAAGATTCTAGTCAAACCACACATGTACATTATAGTTCTCATTTGGAAGATCCTATCACATACAACCATACATTAAATCATAATGATATTAATAACTTTTATTTGGTAATCACCTCATAAAATTTATTTGCTATCTTTGGATATAAACAAATCTAACAAGACCACCCACCTGGGTGGCGTTGCTGGTTCGTGCTCTCTTCCTCTCGCAAAAGGTCGAGAGTTCGAATCCCAGCTTCGTCATAGGGTGACTTACCTAGTTGCATGTGTGTGGTGACTAGCCTGTGCAGCCCCCAGGGTTTACTCCCCTAGCTGTTACCTGGTTGCATGTGTATGGTGGCTAGCTTGTGCAGCCCCCAGGGTTTACTCCCCTAGCTGTCGGCAGGGTGCGGGGTTCCCTGGGTCATCAAAAAAAAAAAAAACAAATCTAACAAGACATATTAATTACCAACTATTACGTTAATGGATTATAAGAAATTGATTAACCTCTTGGTGATCCCTAAATTTTTATAATAAATAAACATCAATTTACCCACGATACCTTAAGTCTGACCATTTTGATTACTATCAAATTATTCATAATTGAATTTTTAAATTGTAATACACAATAATTGTTTCATAACTTGATTATCTCCAAATGTTAAGATTTATTTACTTTCGTGATAAAATCATCATAAAGGTAAGAGAATAAAATTATACATTATGATGCCTTAAGAATATATATGACAAATTAAATACATATAGCAAAATAATTAACATGCTGGAAAACATTAAAAAATATATATACACCAAGAGTATCAAACCCAAAAAATAATTACATGTAATTTCGTTATGCAAGTACTTGTACAAATCAATTTGGTGTGTGTGTATATCTTTAACAAGCATCAATAGGAGATCGTTAACAAAACCATATATATTTTAATAATTGAAAAAATAATGAGATCCTAAATCATGCTCTGATACCAACTTTAGGTCAATAATGTAATTCAATTATGCAAAAATCCAAGAATAAAGAATTTTAGGTCTTCATGATTTATTCACGATAAGAATGATAAAGACATAATTTTATCCATATCAATAACTTTGAGAAAATGACTATTATAGAAAGTGCAATAAGAAATCTGATTTCTCTCCCTAAGCCCACTTTTGTCTTAAAGTATTTTACCTAATGGAGAATAGAATGCAATTTTTCATTGTCTTAGGTAGAGAGAGGACCATACTCCTTTTATAACATATCAATAGATGCCTTCAATAAGTGTCTTCCTTTAATAGGTGCCTTTTATCAAAGCATGTTCTATTGTCATAAGAGTTGCAACTTTTCATATTCAATATGTTTTTAGCACTTCAATAGTTATCAAATCAATAATTAATAAGATTAATTAGTTCCTCCAATAAGCCTATACATTTTTTAGCATTTTAATAATTATTAAATCGTAATATCAAGTGGGCCACAATCATTCTTCATTAGAATGTGAGAGAGTACACAGTAATGATCATGAAGACCTCAAGCTTTTGTGACATTATTATTCTTCTTCTAGAAGAGAAGCCGAATCACTCTCACATGCAAGTTCCTTCTCGCCTCCCATTCTCTATTTAGCATTTGTAGACATAAGAGTAGGGGTGAGCAAAAGCAATTGACCAAATCAAGAATTGATTGGACCAGACCACACCACATCGGCCTATTCCCAATTTCATAAAATTGAAACTGGTGACTTTGGTCCGATTCCCGATTCCAAGGATGGCGCTACCTGGACTGAATCAATTATTTTTTAAAAAAAATTTTAAATATATTTCTTCAAAATTATGAAATAAATAATTTGAACTATTAATGATTAGGATTTTCTCAATGTCGTTGAGATGCAAATATTTAGACAAAAGGCTGAGAAAGGTATGCTTTGGGTAGGCACATGGCTTGGCTTTTATTCACAACCCCCTCTTTCGATCCCTGCCTACCCATTTGTTATAAGACCCTCAACGTGTCTAGCTTGTTTCTCTTGTAGTGTCTGGCCTTCCATGCGAGCCCCTTCGATGTGGAACTCTTAAGTTGTCTCTCTTGTTAAATCCAGCCTTCCATGCGAATGTTGAGAGTCCCACCTTGAATAGGCACGTAGAGACCATAAGAGGGGTTGTGAATAAAAGCCAAGCTATGCGCCTACCAAAGCATGCCTTTTTTTACATTTTGGCTACCCTTTGATCTTTTTGCAGGTAGGTAAAGAGCAAATACTTGATTTTAAAGGAGGGGAAATAGGTACATCATAGTAATCTTTCACTAGTTCCATTGAACTACCTAAGAATCAGACCAATCGGTCTGGTTCAATCTAGTTCCACAACCAGCAGGTCTGATTCCCAGTCCGAAAAAGGGAATCAATCCTACTAGTCCAATTCTTAGTCCTTGGGTAGGATCAGATCAAATCAGAAATTGATCATCCCTATATAAGAGAGAATGAGTGCTGGAGAAAGGGCAAAGAAAGGCTGGGCTTTAATGTATGGGCTGTTTCTCTTATGGGCCTTATGTTTAATGAACTGGGGTTTTATTGTGTGGACTGGACCGGCTAGAGCAGCAGCTTCTAAGGCCTAATTGGTGGATAAAATGGGTTGGAGGCGACGGGCTTGTGGCTTTAACACCAACATTTTTTTTTAATACTTTTCTGACGGTTTTTATTTGCTGGTTAATTTATTTTTCCTTTTATTTATCTATTTTTTGTGGTTTTTTATTTGTTATATTTTTATATTTTCATAAGAGCAAACGCCTCAACGGTTGACAAAATCAGGTGTCGATAATCATAAATTACCTATAAAGAAAATCCTCCATCATTTCTAGTAATATTTCTGCAACACTTATGAATGATTATTGAAATTTATAGAAACGGAAAAGAAATTCATATTTTCGGTATGGAGTAGCAGAATTTCGTAGGATTGTTGTAAGCAAATATGTCTTTTACCAAATCCAAATTTCTTTATCTTCAAACTCTCGCCTAACATTGTTGACACCCGAAATTTTATTTATTTTGTCTTAAATGTCTATTTACTTAGCTTATATAAATACATATTAATTTCTAAAAAAAAAAAAAACTTTACTTAAAAAAAATAATTAATTAAAAAAATTTCAAAACAAAAATTCAAAACAAAAATTTTAAAAAATTCGGGTAGGCCAAGGCCGGGCCTGCCCGGCCCCCCTCTCTTCTTCTTTCCCTTTCTCGTGTGGGCCTGGCCCACTTTTTCTTTCCTTTCCTTTCCCGGCCCGGTCCGTCCGTCTTCTTCTTTTTCCCTTCTTCTCCCGCGCGTGGAAACAGGGCCTGCAGAAGGGAAATAAAAAAATGGGAAGCAAAGCAACAGCAGGAAACCTGCAGGAAGAATTAAAAAAGGGCAGCAAGTTGCAGCATGGGCAGAAGAGGGAGAAGGTCAGACAGGCAGTGGTGAGGTCGGCAAAGTCAGGCGCCAGGAGGGGGTCAGACGGCAGCAGCATGTTGCCGAGGATAAGGGCGGTGCAGCAGCGAGTGAGAGAAAAAAAAAAGGGGGGGGG
>CM026418.1:22287664-22316255 GCA_014858505.1 Corymbia citriodora subsp. variegata
TTAAGGAGATCTAATCGGGGTACGTCCCAGATCGAGTTTCTGAGGGCAGTGAAGTCGCCTTCTCTGGCGGCTTTGTACACACTCGAGTCCATGTACTTCTCAGGGAGTTTTACGTCCTCCTCCATTTTCATCTCTTCTTCTTCCTTTTCTTCTGGAATCGCAGGCCTCATTTTCAGTGCGTGGAGGAAGCAAATGGAGTTATTGAGCTGGGAGGAAGAGATCGAGGAATATGGAGCTGCTCTTACCGGGCTTGTCCTAGTTGTTATTTGATGCAATTTGCATTCTTACTATTTAGAAAAACGATGTTAGGTAACTTTAAGGCGAGTATGATATAAGAAATTCTTCTTATAATGATCTTTGGATCTGGCTCCTCTCCGTTCCGGCCTTGGAAATACAGGGTATCGAAGAAATGCCGCCTCTCTCCCGTTTTCCAAGAGTTTTCCTTCTTAGCCTCCATCTCCAGATTCTTTCGAAAGAAAAATCAGCCAACGACCGTCAACTTGCCAACTTGCTAGGTTAAAATACTTGAGGACTACATGGCCAAAGGAAGGAGTTAGGATTGCTTACAAATAGGTGGGCCCCTTTTTCTCAATTGCTTCATTGAGAGAGAAATGGAAAGGGTGACGAAGGCATGTTGCCAACTTGCTAAATGAATGCTAGCGGCGTATTTTATTATCATTATATTTTCGGAAATAATTTTTACTTGATTCTTTTTTATTCAGATACTAAGAATAATTTTTGAGCGTTTGAAGGTATTTGGTAACTGCTTAAAATTTTTATTTTTAAAATAAAAATGCGTTTGATAGGATTTATATATATATATATATATATATATTCCTTTTCTCTTTCTTCCTCCTCTTTTGTGGCCCATCGCTGACATGGTGATGGCCGATGATTGGTTGGACGAGGTCTAACGAGCTCGCCTAACCATCACGAGCCTTGGCCTTGCTAGTGGCGAGGCTTGCCTTGCCTAGGCTGTGTTGAAGTGCCCGATGTGAATGCCCCCCATATGACTTCAATGGTAAAGTTGGACACGTTTGGCTGGTTCAGATTGGGAAATTATTGTTTCAGTCGTGGCCTAGACTTAGAGCAGAGACACTTCCATTATTGAACATATAAAAAATAAATAATCAATTTAAAAAATTTAAAAAAATAATGAAAAAAGAGTGCATATTTAAGTCTACTTCCAAAGTCTACTTCAATGGTAAAGTTGGACACGTTGTGATTGATGTCCATTTACTACTTCCAAAGTCAAGGTCAGCGTGTCCGTGTCCGTTTCTCTGCTTTCAGTCTATTTAAGTCTTTCCGTCTTTACACAACTACCAGTCTTTGGCGCGTTATGATTTCAGTTCTATTTAAGTCTTTCCGTCTTTACACAACTACCAGTCTTTGGCCTAATCGTGAACACCGACGCCGGCACCTCCCGCCATCGCCTGTCGAAGAGAAGTTAACCCTTGGCCTCTCTTCGCAATTTTGTCTTCTCCTCCGTAACGGAATGGAGTAAATTTGACGGGGAGAGAGAACGAGGAGAGAGCATAAAGATGGTACGGTCGACAGACGAGAGAGGTTTTGCTTTTCAATTTCCCCTATCCCGCATGGGCCCGCGTCCACGTGGACGGCACATGTTCAGTTTTGAGTGGTAAGCTGCACCGCCTATATGGAGTATGAAACTCAGCCAATATTCTCACCTTTTCTCCTTGGCATGAGCATCGTTCAGTCAGTGCACTCCCACTCGATTGATTCTATTCAGAAGGAAGCTTTACTTAGGACACGAGACGAAGAGATGGCCGGAGAGACTGTGGTCGAGGGGCTCGGACAGGAATGTCAGGGCCTAATCACCCGCCAGAAGCTCTTCCCAAATATCCATCGGCAGGAAAGTAATTAGTTGCTTCTAAGGATGCCTTGAGTAAAGAAGATAATGTCGACCTTTCGATCACAAATCTTGCATAGCTTTACATGGAAGCCACCAGACCCAATTAGCCAATTGGGTTCGAATTTCTAATCCGTGCATGCATCGCATAATGATATATATATTTTCACAATTGGTTCTCTTAATTAAATTAAATATATTTAACAAGTACAGATTTGTGGACACCAGACCCAAAGTCTAGACCTAAACATAAAGAAGCTAATATCCCAAATCAAAAACATAACAATAGTCTTAACCAATAAGACCGACTCAATTAAATGCCTAAACAAGCTTGGCGATCGTATATGTTACGGTAATATTTGTCTTTGTGTATGAAAGCTTTCCGGTCGAGTCCTACTTTCTCTACCAACTTCATTGATTTCCTTTGAGAAGTTTCTTGTTTTTTTTTTTTGGTAAGGTAAGTATATTAAGCTTTCAACCAAGAGATTCTGTACAGAAGAGAGACCCACGGCACCATCAATCACTCTACAGGACAACATGTCACTAGAGTGAGGGGGTACCGTAGACACAAGGAAAGAGAAAAATTACAGATTCACAAAGGGGCCTAAGCGGCCCTAGAAAAACCTCACTCAGGACCTGTACTAAAGATACAATGGTTTATCCCCCAGCTTTGCTGCATTCTCCTATTACTAGAGTTATCCTCCACCTGTTTAAAAGCAAACGCTTTATCCTTGACCGCCTTATAAAGGTACTGTTTCATGGTCTGGATATGAGGAGAATGCGCACGGAAGAGGATATCATTTCTAGTCTTCCAAATTATATAGCATAGTGCACCAAAGGAGAACCGAGCAATCTCCTTGGAGAACCCGCTTCCTGAGAGAGTATTGATGGCCCAACGAATATTGTCCGTCCATGAAGAGTTATACCAAGGGAGATTGCACTTAGAAGCCCAAAACATGGCTAGAGAGTTGGGGGTACCACAGGCAAAAAATAAATGGTCAACCGAGTCGGGTTGAGTGTTACAAAAGGCGCATACCGCATTAGGAATCCTTCCAAATGACCTAAGGTATACCTGGGTTGGAAGACGGTTTTTGACAATCAGCCAAAGGCAAAATTGGTGACGAGGGATAATGGCCTTGTTCCATACAAAGGATGCCCACTGCACCAAGTGCGATTTCCTACGAATAGCAGCCCATGCCAATGCCACCGAAAATTTACCTGAAGGCTCCTTCTTCCAGGTAAAGAAGTCCAAGCCTTGGGCTAAGGGGGGAATTATAATTTGCCAAGATAGAAGCTCTTCGCGGATCTCTTGACCTAAGGGAGTGTATAGGTCTGCCACTTTTGCTTGCCTATTGAGATCCGATTGGTAGATGGAGGAGTTCGAGAAGAAGGTAGAGAGCGGACCAATATCAAGCCACGGATCAAACCAAAGCGAAGTGGTCAATCCATCCCCTATCTTCCACTTGAAAAAGGGCAAGGATTCACCTCTAAGGGCAAGGATTTTCCTCCAAGCCCAAGAACATTTAGTAGGAGGGTTAGAAGTCCAAAAATCCTTGCTTTTGAGATGGATGGCATGGATCCATTTGCACCATAGAGACTCCTTGTCAGTAAAGAGATTCCATATGTGTTTCATCATGGCAGCTTTATTACTGTCCCGAATCCTGCGGATTCCTAAGCCTCCTTCCTGTTTGGGAAGACAAACATCCTCCCATGACACTTTTGAACCTCCCGATCCCATGACCGGCCCCTTCCAAAGGAACTGTCTACAGATTTGTTCTATTCTGAGCACTACTGAAGACGGCAGCCAGAAGATGGATGCCCAATATGTATGGATTGCATGCAAGACAGAATTAACTAGTTGTAATCTGCCCGCAAAAGAGAGAAAGCGATGTGTCCATGATTGGACTCTAGCAGTTAAGAGACATACCTGGACGTGGCAGTCCACTTTCTTCAGCCTCAAGGTAATGATGGGTACACCCAGATAGTGAACCGGAAATGAACACCAAAAATCCCATATTCGTATTTATATGACATATTTACTCCAAACTTGTATAGTGTGACATATTTATCCTAAACTATTTTTTGTGACATAAAAAACTCTAAACTTCTACTTGTGTAACGCATTTACCCCCAAAATTTGATCTCAAAGTAAAAAGTTTGGGGCTTTGGGTGTCATAGGAAAAAATTTTGGAGTAAATACGTCACACAGTTAAAAATTTGGGATAAATTAGTCACATGAGTATAAATTTGAAGTTTTTTATATCATAAAAAATAGTTTATGATAAATGTGTTACACTGTACAAGTTTAAAATAAATATGTTGCATAAGTAAGAATATGGGGTTTTTGGTATCACAAAAAAAATGTGGGATAAATGTGTCACAGTGAGCAAAGTTTGAGATTTTTTGTGACTTTTACTTTATAATAAATTGTCTACTATGCAATCCCATGCTATGTTATTTCAATGAATAGTGTTTGTGTGTATATACATGATTGTACCATCAAAGTATAGATGGGATAGGGAAAAAAATGTAGCGAGGCATTGAGCAACCGAACTATAATTACTCAGAAAAATTAATAAAGTAGTCCTAAATCTATTGTAATTGTGCCACTTCAACCTTAATTTTTTTTTTTGGCCAATTAAGTCTTAAACCTTTTGTATTCATGCAAATTCAGTTCATTTGGTCAATTTGGCCTCATATTCAGCTTGTTCTTCAAACCCTAATATCATACTAGGATATGGGAAAAAAACTCAACCTCTTCTTTAAATCCTAACCTTCACAATCAAGAATTTGGGGCAGAATTAGTAATTGAAATTGAGGTCTATAACTTGATTTTGTTCTGCCGGAAATGATTTTTTTACATTGGGACAACTAGTTGGGCAGATTAGGAGAACGAGCGATTCTTATGCACTCCCGGGATGAGAGAGAGATGGAGAGAATGAGGAAGAAGACGAAGAAGCCAGGAAATGGCAAAGAGAAAAAGAACAGGAAAACTGCAAAAGCAGAGGAGAAGAGAGCTCGGAGAGAACAAGTGAATCTTCCCTGAAGATGACATCGATGATATCCTTGTATGACGCTTCTGCTTTCACACTCAACAGCGTCATTATATTTTCTTTCCTGGTGTCATTAGATGTTTATCTACATTGACATTTAAATTTTGACGGTTCGTTTAATCATTTATTAATTATATGAAAATTATGAATTAATTTTGTAACCTCTAACAAAAATAATTTTTATTAAGTTGCATAGCATATAAACATTAGGAGCATTTGTATTATTAATGTTAAAATTTTATCAAAAAAATTATTATCAGAAAATTAATTAATTAGTCACTTTTTTAATCATTTATTAAAAAATAAAAAAAAAGGAAGCTGTAGCGGGACCGGCCTAGAGCTCAGCCTGCCCGGCCCCTTCTTTTACTTTTTTACTTTTTTACTTTTTTCCTTTCCCCGCTTGGACCTGCCCCTCCTCTTTTCTTAGCCCGGCCCGCGCATGTTCTCTCCTTCCTCCCTTCACGCCGTTCATGCCTTCGGCAAACAGAAGCAGTACGACAAGGGAGAGAGAGAGAGAGAGAGAGAGAGAGAGAGAGAGAGAGCAGCAGGCGGCAGCGCGATCCCAGGGTCGGGGATCAGGCCGGCCGGCAGGCTAGCAATGGCAAATTGCAAGAGCCAGGCTCTCCTGTCGCTGGCCATTAAAAGGAGAGGCCGGGAGAGAGAGGGGGTGGTCCGAAATAGAGAGAGACAGTGGAACCGAGGGGGAGCGAGCCAGAGAAGGAGCGGGCTCGAGAGAGTGTGAGCTCGAGGGAACGAGAGAGGCTTTGTTTTTGGCTTAGCCGAGAGAGCTCGAGAGAGAGACGGAGAGGGGGGAGATTCGACTGGTTCTTCTTCTTCTTCAGCTAGGCTGAGAAAAGAGAGACCGAGAGAACTTGAAACCGAGAAGGAAAGAGTCCGGGCGAGGAGGGAGAGCCTCAGCCGTCGCTTCAGCCGTGCCCGAGCCCCGCTGACGACCCCTTGTGGTTGACGCCATTGCGCCGAACTAGGTAAGTCTCTCTGCACGTGCTCTGTTTCGGGCCCGCTGGGCTGGAGTTCGTAGCCGCTAGGTTCACGCGAACTCCCCGCCGGTCCCCTGTTAACGTTTCTGTGCGTTCTAGTATGCTTGTTGTGTGTTCTAGTATGCTCTTTAGGAGTCTCGGCCCGGGCTTGAGTCGCGGACGAGTCGGAAGTCCCTTGTTTCTCCAGTGTACACCAACCGTTCGATGAATTGCTTCACTGGATAGCCAAAACGAGTCTCCAAACCGAAGCCCAGATCTTTGACTTCTGGGTGGCCAGTTGCCCCGACATTTCCGTTGGTGTTTTTCTTGATTTTTGGTGGCGTATGTCACGTTGCTCGAGTCGGCCGTTGCAGGCTCACTCCTCGCCGGAGTAGATCCAAGACACTAGAAACCTCTGGCCACTAGCGGCTGGCGATGACCGGCATCGGTTGGACCGAACGACCAGCGCCAGATGGTGGTTTGGCCGCCCCCCAAACCCCATGAAGGCTCTTTATGGTGGTGGAGCTGGTTCAGGCAGGGAGGAGCCGCGGGGGAAGAAGGAAACGCAGTAGAAGAAGATAGGGGTAGACTCGTCAAATGGGTGGATCGGGTTGAGTTTGGATTGGGTCGAAAATGATCCGACCCATATCGATCCATTTAACCCGTTTTGACCGATATTCATGTAATGTAGATATAGTGACCCATACCTGATCCAACACATACCCAACCCATACCCGATCTAACCCGTATTGCTAAAAGCTTATTATTATAGTGAAACCCAAACTTATCCATTATTATTGTAGTGAAGCCCAAACTTACTCTAAACTCTATGATAAATGAATATAATTTCAAATCAAATTAAAAAAAATAAAAAATAGTAAATAAAATAAAAATGTAAAAATCCTATAAATTAAAATATTTTTAAAGAATTTCACCAATTAAATATATCTTTATAAAAAACCTATAAATTGAGATGAGGTGGAGGCAAGCGGCAGAGGCAAGCAACAGAGTGTTGCGGTCACTGGTAGGTTACCACCACCACTCACCAAGCTTGAGGATGACTCAAAGAAAAAAACACGTTTTACAGTTGGGTTAAAAATAGGTCAAAATGGGTCGAAAATGACACATACATTCTATAGTTAGGTCGAAAATAGGTCAGTCTAACCCATTTTCAACCCATTGAGATAAAACATGACTCACAAAATAGATCCACGACTCATCTTGATGCCCTTACTAATAACTTACTCAACCCATATTTGACTCATATTTAATTTACACTTGATCCATATTTGACTCATATTTAGCTTTCACTTGACCCATATTTAACTCATTTAACTAAAAGTGAATCATAATATAGATTTATGACCCATTTTGACACCTTTAATGGGGGAGAAGAAGAGAAAAAATAAGGAAAAAGAAAAATTAAAAAAAGAAAAGAATAAAAAAGAAAAAGTAGAAAAAATAGAAATATAGAAAATGGGCTGAGTTTTTACTCAGAATAGGCTTCGGGCAGGCGCGAGGCGATTGTGTGACTGTTTGTATTGTGGGCTGGAAGCTAAGTGGCAGTCTTTAAAAATTCCATGGGCCGATCGAGTTAATTTTGAGTGAGCCTTAAGGCTGGCTCGATTTTTAGTCCAACCCGGATCAATAGGGTCCGAGTCAGTTTGGTTAGACCGGTCTCTTGGCCATTAAAGGGAGCGAGAGAGAGAGAGAGGAACCAAGGGAGAAAAAAGAATAGAATTAGTGCCAAATATGCTATCCCACACCACGACCCTTCCACAGTTTAGAATAGAAACTGCCTGTTAGCCATCAAATTCTTCTTCGTTTTTGGACTCATATCATAAAAATTTTTAAGGCAGCATAATTTTGATGTACAATTTCCACACAACCTCAACAATAACAAACTATTTCAATAGCAATGTGTGGATATTTCTGTCGACTTCTTTGCATACATTACAAATTGACATCATTGCTTTGGATGTTCGAATTTGCCATTTCAAAAAGTACCAACCTCAGAGGGCGTTTATTCGCTACTAGACTAAAGGATGACACGATTAAGGATTAAAGCAGAAAGTGTGTTTGCTTCTCGAAGGCCATCAAGATGCTATATGACCATAGCAATTACCAAATAATTACGTAGAAAGAACCCACATCATCTTCGATCACAACCTAATCATCACTATAAACGACGATGCTTTGGCGACATAAATCGGCTGCTTACGTAAATAGCTCCCACCAAAATCCTAGAAAGTAATCTTCACACAACTCCTGCTTTTTGGTTCAACTCCATCAACATACAAGGAAGCTCCACCCTTTACCTTCGAATGAGAATAGGTGGCATCAGGTATGAGATACAGATCAAATTGAATGCTGACATAAAAGTTCTGGAGCAAACATAGATAGGTGCTTCTCTTCCGTCATTCATTCTTGTTAGAGGACTGATTGTCATCTTTCGTTTGTCCACCGAAAAGACGCGAAATCTGTGAGCCTCTGCTAAATGCTTGGTTGAAGAGCATACGGGTCTGGAGTTCTGAGACAGATGGACGACAAGCCAGGAATGCAACTGAAGTGAGCAGAAAGGTACCCATAATCATCTCATAACCACGGGCAAGAGTCCAAACTGATTCCCAAAATCCAAGCTTGATGACGAGAGGTTTGCAAGCTTGCGCAATCTGGAACAAGATAAGCACGTAAAAGTCATTAATAACGATAGTCCATTAAGTAAATTTGGTGGGAGGAAATATAATAGCAGAAGCTTTAAACATGTAATAAAATGCAAATGCAATAACCACAAGGCTTCAAAACTAAAAAATGAGACCAACCAATGTAATAATGACAAGCATTCGGCTTTTTGCCTCACCAATAACCAAACTAAAATAAGAAGAAAAAATTTGTCAATTGTATATATAGTCCAGAAGAATAAGGGCAAGAGACTAGCGTCATTAACCAAGAGGATTCCCCATCCCGTCGGCATGAAAGCAAGAATGCAAGCTATTATGTCCTGCATTGTCATATGTAGGAGTGCAATCAATGCAATCAAAAGGGCGACAAAGCTCAAGAGTATACATCCCTTGATTAGCCGGAAGGCATGCAAGTACTCTGCACCCAATTTTCGTTGCCCAACAGAAACAACCTGCAAAGTACAAACAAGAGCGTTTATACAGCAGCCATTTGTTCATTCAGCATCTAGTGTCCTAAGAAGAAAAACTGTTGTCTTCATACTATCTAGAAGATTGACATCTTTAGGTGGTTCTAGAATCTAAAGGAATCAGCAGAATCTTATAAGAAATGAACAGCATCTAGGAGGACAAATGAAAGTGGCCAACCTAGAAGAACCAGATAAATTGCGGAGTTCAGAAATGCAGCATGAAATTGCTCTTGATGGTGTTCATGTTAGTTGAAAGACAAGACACGGAGCTGGTCAAAAGATTTTGAAACTTCTGACCGGCCAACTAAAACTAGTTTTCGACAACACCCCCCNCCACACACACACAAAAAAGAAGAAGAAGAAAAAAAAGCACATAAGTATGGCCGATCATCATCATCATCATCATCATCATCATCATAAGGTGGACTTTAATATAGAAGCATGGCATTTGATGGTCTCTTTGATGATCGCAAATAGTTCAAGCTTTTGGTTTCATAACAGCAAGTTCATATAACTAGGTGTACTAACGAGTCGATGAGAAATTTTGGAATATTTTGGAACAAGACAGATCATGTATCCTCACCTTCATCACAAACAATATAAGAAAGATCACTAGCCATGATATGCCATCGACCTGCAATTATGCCAAAGAGAAATATGAACACCTTGATGCCACCACTATATTGTGGATGTCCGTTATTCTTGCTTATTGCCCTTTTGATATAGGAAGAAATAAGATTGAAGGAATTATATTGTGGACGTAGGAACAAATAGTAAGCCAAAAAAGAAGACATGTAGGATGAAATAGGAACAAAAGAATTATATACCGTAAGACTTCAGCCATGCTTCATTATGCTTAAGTGATGCACAAGACCATATTGATATATAAAAAATTACAGTGCCAATATAGTCTCAGCTACAATACCACACTTTTCAGACTAACACAAATGTCCCTGTTCCTCTTCCCACCACGTTTCCCAACTTTTTTCTGGAAGTAAAATTCCACCTTGGTTGGAGATCCATTTCTTCCAATCTATCCAATCATCAAGAATCTTTTGCCACTAAGAACCAGAAGGATTAAATAGGAAAGGGCAAAAAGCCGACTCCCAACCATGAACCACATGTATATTGTGATCAGGATATTAGCAACAGCACCCTTACAAGATTGACCAAAGGTTTGGTACACGAGTAGCAAAATCATTAATTCAAATCCTATGACGAAGTGGCTACGAGAGTAAATTTTATAATTGTTTGCAAACTTGGCATGAAACTCACCAAAACTGTGACCAGTAGCCCTTTATTTTGCACCTCCGTGAAGTAAAGTTCTTCCATAATAGTGTGCCTTTATTCCAAGAGAGAATGTAAAAAAAAACAGGGGCAAGTTGTAATTGCATCAGCACAAAATCAATAAGTGCAATTTGAAATCCCCTTTCCAAGCCTATTTCCATCAACATAGGCAGGACCACTGAAAATCCAATTTGTACAAATTGTTGGGAGGCAAGAGCTACCTGGAGAGGCTTATTGTCCCTAATTCCTGGTTGAGTACTCAATTCCTTTTCAAGCCCGCTCAGAACTAAATAAAGACGGCCATAAAGGAAGACATATACCGAGAGCAGAGTAATCTGCCACAAAAAATAAGACAAAGTTTAGAATTAGGATATGTATAAGAAGAAAAATACAATGATAGGAGGAAAAGGGAAATGTACCAAAAAAGTCATAAATTTATCATATTGGTACTAATTCAATCCTAAACTTTTCAATTGAATCAATTAAGTCTTAAAAATTTTCATAGTGGTACCAATTCAGTCTATCTAGTCAATTTATGCCAAAAATTGCTAATGTGAATGCTAGCCAACCGATGCGGCATGCCTATGCGTGGAAATTTTTAACAATACTTTAATTTTTTTTGAATTTTTTAAATAATTTTTTCTTTTTTTTTCCCCTTCCCCTCTCTCTTACTCTTCTCTTTCTGGTGGCCATCACCGACCACCGGCCACAGCCATGGCCAGCAAAGGTTGGCCTTGCCTAGGCAAGGTCACACTCACCAGCCACAAGTGAGGGTCAACCTAGCTAGGCCGAGGGTGAGTGCTGGTTGTCCAAATGCATCTAGGCGAGGCCCCTAGCTAGGAGTGGCTGACCCTCGCTGGCCATGGCTATGGCTAGTCGCTTGCAATGGCCACTGGAAAGAGAAGAGGAAGAGAAAGGGGAAAGGAAAAACATTGATTTAAAAAATTCAAAAAATATTAAAATATTATTAAAAAGTCCATGTCAGTGCCATATCAATGGTGGCTGTGCCATGTCAATAATTTCTAGCTCAAATTGGCCGGAGGACTAAATTGTTACAAATATGAAAATGTTTAAGACTTAATTAGTCAAATTGATAAGTTTATGATTGAATTGATATGAATATAATAGATTTAAGACTTTTTTGGTACTTTTCCGTAAGAAAATGCTGGCTTACTAGAGTACTAAAGTAAAAGCCGACAGTGGTAAAATAGCATGATAACATTCTGAAGAAATCAAAACTATGTCCAAGTCGGTATAAATCTCTACTCAAAGTCTGCTCCCCATTTCCATTGGCTATTTTCGCCTCGAACATGGTTATCTGGTTTAGACCCACACCCCTCCCTTTTCCCCCGTGTATGTACTCATGATGAGTTACACTGCCTCCACGAAGTGTAGAATTGAAGCCTGCAAGAGAAAAAATTCAAATATATTATATACATGAAAGCTAAAGTCAACAAGTTATAATAGAAAATTTCGCAGACCCACATACTAGTAAATATGTCTTCACTCAAATTGATAACTTTAGAAGCCTTACTGACACCACCTCTAGTGAGGTGAGATAGCCGATCAAAGACATCAAGATGACCATAATGGAAACGAAACCTTCATGACAAGCAACAAGTGGAGCAAACAAGAGTCACCGGTTATTCATGATTAAATCATAAGATACATAGAACAATCATAAGGTCGCTAAAATTGATGCATTTGCAAACTCATGTGATAGAGTCTAGATGGGTTATTATTCAAGTGCGATATATTCAAGCGCCATCTAAGCCATATTTGGGTCAAAACATCCAACGAGAGTTGCTAACATCATTTTACAAATCATTTTCATTCCTCAGCATCATAAGTTACTTACATTTAAAAAAAAAAAAAAACACATCAAACAGGCAATCATACAGACAAATCCATTACATTTGTCTCTCTTCCACACCTATGAATAGGACTAACAAACTCATTCAACCCGGTTCTCTTTTGCATTAATCTCAATGAGAATTGGCTAAAAATCTTAAACACTTGCTAAACAAGATCTTTGATTGCTAATTGAACGCAAGCCACTCAATGGATATTCTAGTTTACTTAAATGGAACTCAAATTTCACCTTATGGCCCATCTTTTATTGACTCAAGTGGGAGGCAGAATTCTGTTTGTACTGCAAGTTTGAATCAAATACTTAAACGTCGGTATCCTCGAGTTCATGTACATACATCCACATAGTGCGAATGCCCCGCAGTTCTAATCTTTGTCATCCCGTTCAACATCCCCCCCCCCCAACCCAAAAAAAAAAAAAACGAAAAAATTCAACCTCCACGACTTCCTGTTTGGCCTTGGCCTTTTACACTCTGCAGGACTTATGGTGTACAAGGGGTACAACTCTTCCATTACAACAGCAATGACAGGCTCCAAATACATCAAGCACACAGTACATTCAAGTCTATGAAAAGTTACAAATAGAAATAACTTACTTAAAGAGATTGGCCAACAATCTCTGGCCAATAGTCACAAAACTTGCCTCCTGATTCGACATGAACCAAGCCAGAGATGAAACACTGCAATGATTGTAAATAACAATTAACATTGTATAATAGTATTTATAAACAATAGTCAAATAAGACATTGCAATTTCGACAAAGCCCACCTTCCAGCGAAGATATGCTCCCGAAGTCTACGAATTGTCGGATGCCTCCCACCATCATGCTTTTTGAGAAATTCTTGAAGCAAATTCCTCATTTTTAGTGCTTCTTCCATGTAGTTATCCTAAGAAAAAAGGAGGATATGAAGTGAACACAAGGAATGGGGCATATTTCCTTAATGTTTTTTCTTTTTTTATGAATAAAATGCATAATACCTGGTTCATGTCAATTGTTTGCAAGCCTTCTCCACGAGTAACTATAATGGCATTTTGATTTTCAGGTTTTTCTTCACCTAAAAAAGTAGGTCCCCAAAGTTTTATCTTATATATAACCTGATACAATCATAAATGTCAAATAAATTTATTCTTTCTTTTTCGGCCTAAAATGTAAGCAACATAAAGATCTAGAACAGCACGAAATGGCAACGTACGGTCAATCATCCAGAAGCAACATTGACAAAATACTGATGTTTCTAGAAGTAAGCATAGGACATATAGGATAGGAAGATTCCAAGCAAACTCAATCACTCTTACCTTTTTTATCCTCTGGTTATTTCATTTTCTTTCCTCTGTTTCTTCTTAAGGTTCCATTCATTTTATAAAAAATAACTTTTAAGAAAATATTTTTCGCATTTTTCAACGTTTATTTTACGGAAAATGAATTAATTGGGGAAAACATTTTCCATAAAAAAAGCCTTCTAAAATAGGGGAAAATGTTTTTCACTTTTAAGAAAGAGGAAAACATTTTCCACTCCTTCTTTCACCTCACTTTCTTTTACCAAACATTTTTTCTTTTTCTTTTTCTTTTTCTTTTTTCCTTTTTTCTAAAAAACTGATATTTTAATTATCTTTTAATTTTTTTCTTTTAATTTTTTTCCTTTTCTCTTTTTTCATCATCTTCTTTATTTGGCTGGTCATTGGCCATGGCGGCAGCCAATGGCTGGCAATTGACTATAGGTGAGTTCGAGCCTCACCAGCCTATGGCGAGGCCAAGCTCGTCCAACACCAACCAGCTTGAGGCTTGTCAAAATCTAGCGAGCTAGGCGAGGCTCAAACCTTGCTTGATTAGGCAAAGTCTCGCCACAGGTCGGTGAGGCTCAACCTCACCAGAATCAAGCAAGGCTCTAGCTCGCCTATAGCCGGTCATCGATCGTCGTCATGGCCGGCAATCAGCCAAATGAAGAAGAAGATGAAAAAAAATTAAAAACGATTTTTTTTAAAAAAATAAAAATAATTAAAAATTGATTTTAAAATAATATAATAAAAAATTTATTAAAAAAAGTGTATGAAGGAAAAAATCTTCCTTACTAAACAACAACACTTCATTTTCAGGTTCTAGCCGAATACCAAAAAAAATGATTTCCTAGAAAATATTTTTCGGGAATACTATATTTTCCGCAAAATGAACGGAACCTAAAATTGAAGTTTTTTTTCTTTGTCCATCCTTTTTTTAAGGCTTTTTGCTCAATACGACAAGCACTTTCATCTCTCAATTAGGAAAAAATTAACACATAAAAATTAAACAAAATAAAAGATCAGTTCAAGTTGTGACACTATCTAAATTTCTCAAAACTTTACTTAAAAAGTTTAACACATCAATAATTGAGTTTAAATTGGTCCTTTCCATTGCATTAAATGTTAAAAGTTCCAGCTGTTTTCAACTTTTGTGAGACTCTAATTAATCTCTAATAGGCGTAGGAAATGCTACTTGGAAGGCATTGCAGATTATAAGTTTCTAAAAATAGCATGGAACTAAATGGAAGGAAGAGTAATCTCAAGATTGAGTCTACAGTTTGTCATCTTCTCGCTTAAGTCAAGAGCTAGCTTCACCTGATCCAAGTTTTGAACTGGCTCCGAACAGTCAATTGACTTCGGCAAAGCAGCCTTCACTAGAGTTGAGTAGTAAGCCTTCTGATCAATCTTTTTAAGCCCGTCCTTGCTAGATTCTTCGACCTCATCAATATAAGCCACACGGACTGACGGGTACCTGCAAAATGAGCACACTCAGAATTGTTAAAATACAACAACCAATAGGTCAAAGACGAAAGATATCAAGCAAGAATGAACACATACGCGATCATAAGCCTCAAACTTTACTGGCTGGTTTCTCATTCAGCTTTAATTAAATGAGATTAGAGTTGCTACTAACTTATTCTAGATTATTAGGAGCTGAACAAGGCGCAGGAGATCACCGTTTCTCGTCCATGTATATTTACATCTGCAATTCGTTCAAAACTTGACCCGAAGTTCACTTAATCTTAACCATTAATTATCCTTCGGCTGCTTATGGCACCGAGCACCCTCAATAGTTTTTACTTATTTTCAAATACTTCCCCAGACGTAAATTAGTGACCTTAATTCTCACAAAGCTAGCGCTTGGAAGCACAATATTCGCCAAAAGAAAAGATTCCCAAGGACAAGGGACGAGACTTCCTCGGTGCCGGCAATAGATCAATTTGGATCACGATGACCTAAAAATAGGCGATCCACAGCAAGACTAGTCGAAATTTACATATATTAATGGCATATTTGTGGGCCTTATAACTTTATCCTCCCCTAGACAAAAGGAAACATATAAAAAAAAGTCTTAAGCTTATCATATTGAACCAATTTAATTATAAACATTTCTATATTGATACCAATTCAGTTCTTACGACTAATTTATACTAGAAATTATTGACGTAGACACTGGTCCTTCTAAGTGTCACGACTAACACTAATATGGACACTTTTTTTAAAATAATTTTTTGGAATTTTTTTTCTTTTTTCTTCCTTTCCCTTTTTTGTCGATAGCTAGAGACTAGCCACAAACAAGGGTTGGCCTCTTAGGGGCACGCCTGAGTGAGGGTGAGCACCAACGAGGCCCCCCTCTTTAGGTCTAGTGAGGCCGACCCTTGCCCAAACCAATGCGGCCTTGCCACGCCTCATGTATGCCTCACTTTGGTGAGGACAAGGCCCATTGAGCCCCACCTGAGCAAATGCGAGGCTCAGTGAGCCTCGCCCTGGAGTGAGCATCAACCTACTCAATGTGAGACAAACCTCCCAAGCCTTGGCAAGGGCCAAACTCCTTGATGAAAGACCAACCCTTGCCCAAGCAAGGGGTGGTCAGCCTCGCAAGTGCTCACCCACCCAAACATAGCCAGGCGAGGCCATTCCTCACTAGCCATGGCATGTGGCTGATGAATGGCCTCTAGAAAAAAGAAAAGAGAAAAAAATTCATATAATTATAGAAATATTATTTGAAAATGTCCATATTAATATCAGTCATGCCATATAATATGGCTGACATATATGTCAGGAATTTCCAATCTAAATTAGCCGTACAAACTAAATCAATACTGCTACGAAAAGATTTATAATTAAATTGGTATTAATATAATAGATTTATGACTCTCTTTTTTTGTTACTTTCCCCTTTACACAACTACAAATACCAACTTATAGACTCGGCGAAAAAAAAAAATGGCATGTTTTTTCAGGCACAGGAGTTAAGAAAAAGAAAGCCATGGTACAATCGGGCTGGGTTTCCTTGAAACCCGAAGATACCTGTAGCTTGGGCCCCCTATAACTCCTGACTTGAGGGCTTCAACCTGTTTAAAGCCGACCCGTACCATAACAAGTTGTGCTTCAATAAGAAAAGGAATGTCATGCGGCTATAGTGCTCATTTCCAATAATCGAACCAAATTAAAGTGAATTAATGTCAAGAGTAATATCATTTTAGGAAAAATTTCAAATGAGGATTGAAAGTGGACTCATTTTCTTAAATAATGACTCGAAGTGAACTTTATCTCAAATAAGGATTTGAAATGACCAAGTTAATATTAAATAAGGCTTTATTAGCAACATAGTATTTAGGCTACTATTAGTATAACAATATGTTGTAAGCCATAAATTCTTTAAAGAGTAAAATCCATAATAATTTTCAATTATTTATTAGTTATTTTTTATGATCCAAAATAAATTATTATTTTCACAATACATTGAGGACGGTCACATAAGTATTTCTCTATCAAATAAGAATCTCAACTCGCCAACTGGTCAAATGTTCTCCAGTGGACAGTTTCTAGCAATTAAAAGAGGGGCTTGTAATTGTCTAAAAAAAAAACAGAAATCCACAAATTGAATTAAGTTTTTTTTTAATTGTTTAAGTTTTCTTTTTCTAGGCCAAGTTTCAGAGATAGAAAGGCAAATCTTCCAAGGCAAATCACAGATGCAGTATTTGAAAATCAGACTTCTCGAGTGAGCAAAAAGAAGAATGTCAAGGACCCATAAATCTGGCTAAGAACTGTCCTATTCCATCCAAGGGCTGCCACACTGCCCCAGTACAGAGAAGAAAATTTGCATAATACGATCATAGAGGATGAAAGTTGGGAAAAATGTTATATGGCATTAACAGAAAGAACACTTCCAGGATAATTAGTTCCAAGAAGTCGAATCCAAATCAAATAGGACCAAAGATGTGAATCACCAACAAGAAAAAAATAACAGAGGAAAAGAAAAGAGAACATGAAAATAAAGTTCACATAGAGGCCTCTCTTCTAAATTCATTTTTTCCCCGGATGCTGGAAAGAGGAGGATGCACCAAACGCCCTGTGCAGGCTCATTTGCATTCGACACCTGCTTCAACAGCCTGATGATGGTTGCTTTTTGTCACACCCCAACCCTAAGGTATGCAACAAGCCCTACTCATTTGATGACGTCCCAAGACGCACAGTTGACCATTCTTTTTATCTTTTATTTATGCGTATGAGGAAACGAAATATTAAGCCCCGATCAAATAACAACAATAGGAATAATCAGAAAGGCAAATATCACAAAAACAATCGCGCCATTTTGCTTATTAACTAGATTAATCCTAAGAAACAGTTACATGTATAACCCTACAGTTGGGTATTATTTCACGTGCCAACCAAAAAGATATATGGGCAAAATGGATCAATCTACTTCATCCAATGGGGCTGCAGGGCCGTCCATCAAGGACTATCGAGGTAGATGGACGGCGAATCTGGGTCGTGCTCTGACGAATCGTAATTCAATGGGTAGTCCGGAACTGGTTAAGGCACAAGGGCTAGGGCTAGCGTGGGCTCATGGTCAAGGTCTTCCACAACTCCATTAGGAGGGTCAACATCCATAGGATCCCATATCTCGTGGCCAGAGGCAGCAATAGGTGGGCTGTCAAACCCACATAGGAGGCCATGTAGAAACTCCTCCCATCACATGAACCACGCTTGAAACACATGGGGGATCCAGAACTCTAGCCCCTCATCCACCCAGAAGGTTGTCCAGTGCTTCTCAAAAAGGTTTGAACCATTAGGGAAGTTGTGATGCATGGGTATGGTGTCGCATTCTCGAGAGACCCCAAACTGCATTGGGCGCTGCGTTATGCTAGGGACCTAAAAAATGATTAATTAACAACAAATGAGATCAAATCTCAATAAATTAAAGCTCTAAGTCTCGATTAAAGTATCAATTCGTCTCAAAGGTACCTAACAAACAAGTCCAACATAGTAAACAACCAATAATCAAATCGATTCGCAAGCAACCTTACCTCGCACTGCACATATCCTGTACGATACAACTCACATGTGCCAATTATAACATATAGATATTTGCATAATCAGAACATAACATATGATATTCCATGCACATAGTAATTAGGTGTGTTCTAATATATGAACCTCGGCCATGACATAACCCAAAGATTGACGGTTTTCTAGTCTAATCGGGCATCGTGCCGCCCCATCGAGCACAACATCGTTTAGATCTCCCCCTACAAATGGCATCCCTATACACAGCATCGGTTCGGCCTCCACTGTGACACACTTCCAAACACTCGCTAGGCATCCAATAAATCGAACATAATCCCCTAAACTCCCGTTGAGGTGACAAATGTGCCCACATAAGCACCTTATATTATTCAATCAATTTAATTCTCAAGGTACTCACACCATGATCCACATAGAGCATACATAAAATCCACATATCATGCAACTAGTGTCCCACATAATTCCATAAATCATTTCAATGCAATAATCCAACAATCAACTATAAATAATTACCACAAACCCAATTTACCCTTAATGGATTATTGAAATAATTAAGTGCCACAAAGAATTTCTAATAATTAATTATTATCAAAATAATTAATTGCAGTTAATTATTGTAAATAGATATTTATTAAAACAAAATTGATCAATTATAATTAATTAATTCTAAAATAATTAAATATAATTAATTATTTTTAAATTAAAATTCACTATATAATTAACATAATCCATAATTAAACTATAAATTTAACTATATAATTAACATAATCCATAATTAAACTATAGTTAATTAATGCTAAGCGGGATTAATGAAACTAACCGTCGTTAAACTAAACTAACCACATAATCCGAATTAATTCTAAACTAATTTACCACTAATCGAGATTAGTATACTAATCAAAGGATTAGCATAATAACTCACTAGTTCATAACTGTAACGGCACGGGCATGACGGCGGTAGCATGGGGGGCATGCGGGTGCCTCTAGCATATCCAGGCAAGATGTCGCGAAAATGGGTCTCGGCTAAGGAAGGTTCGGCCAAGCTGACTTGAGAGGGAGGGAGGCACTGGCACCAGCGTGGTTGAGGAGGCTCATGCGTGGCCAGCAAGCGATCTGGCGCCCAATAGCTCTGGATGGGGGCCAGCAGCTTCGACGACCAGGCGGGACAACTAAAAGCTTATTCGGGGGCTCAGCTAGAGAAATCGAGAGAGGGAAAGATGGGCGGCTAGTTCATCACAGCTAACCGTGGAGGAGGGTGGCAGCTCGGGCTCAGATGGTTGGCTTAGTTGCGGTGGTTCGAAATTAGAATTTCTTAATATGAATAATCAATAAATTAAGAATGAATTCGATCCATACATGATTGTAAAACACCAAGAATCCATATATGTACAGCGGAATTAAAACGTATATGTTTGAGTCATAGTCTCACTCGATGAAAAAAACAGATCAAACTGATGTAATCAGTGATCTATCGAAATGCTGGATCTTCCTTTCTATGACCTATTTCAGTATAGCAACTTTAATGGAATTCAGTAACTGATAGATATAACCTACTCTTTTATAAGTTAGAGAGGGGACCTAGCAAACCCTAATCAATAGTAGGGGTGTTAGTAACCGAACCAAAAACCGAAAACCGAACCGAAATTTCATGCGTTTTCGATTCGATTCGGTTTCGGTTCGGTTAACCGAAAAAATCAAATTTTATTCGATTCGGTTAACCGAACCGAATCCGGTTAACTAAATTAAACCGATTTCTAAGGTGCAAAAAAAAATTCGGAAATGACGCGCGATCTTTTTTGCTTTTCTTCTTCGCTTTCGATGCTCCAGTGAAAGGGTGAATTCCGTCGGCGTTCCCCTCCACTACAGATCGGTGCCTCCCGAAACCCTACGATTCTTGCCGACGGCGACCGCCCTCTCCTCCTCCATCTCCTCTCTCTCTCTGCATCTCCAGCGAAAAATGGCGGACGCCAGCGGCGGCGGTAGCGGGAGCGGGCCAGCGTCGGCCTCACGCTTGCGGGGGCCTCTGAAGCGCAAAAGAGGGAATTCCTCTTCTTCTCATTCCTTGTTCAAGAGCCAACGGGGCAATCGCCTGCTACCTCGAGGAGAGCACCTCGCCACTATCCCGCCTGGTGGGTGAGGTATACGCCAAGTTGAATGAGGGCAATGCGGGAGGAGGAGGGCTCACGGTGGCGTCAGTGAAGAGTGGAGTGGTGTTCGTCGGGCAAAGAGTGATGTATGGCGTCCCGAATGCCGACGCCGACGTTCTGGAAGATGATTCTCCCTCCTCTCTCTGGTGTTGGGAGGTCCTCGCTTTCTTTCCTTTTTTCTTGTTCGATGATTTCCTTATCTGGTTTTCTTTTGAGCTCATTAGACAGGTTACGTCTTCGATTGGATCTCTCTTTTGCTTTTAATTTGCAATGTTTGCGCAAATTTAGTCACAACATCTGCTAAATCAAAATTGCTAAAAAAAAGTTAGGAAAAACCAAAAAACTGAACCGAACCGAAATTTTCGGTTCAGTTCGATTCGGTTCGGTTTGGATTTCGGTTCGGTTCATTGTATTTCCTTATCGGTTCGGTTCGATTCGGTTTTCTGAGAAAACCGAACCGAACCGAACCACTTACACCCCTAATCAATAGCGTGTTAACTGGGCCTCTCCCATTACGGGTTATAGTTAAACACAATTGCTTATACTTTGCTACTCAACTAGGCCCGTTATTAATAGATGCCAAAACCCAATTCAATAAAATCACTCGGGAGTTTAAAATATATTGGAATATCCATTAACCCGATTATTTAAACTAGAAAATTGATTATTTAATGTAAGCCCATTATAGGAAATTTCCAATATTCTCTCACTTGGGCTACATTAATTAATTTGTTTTATTTTTGAAAACGATTTGGAAACGACACTCTCGGGTTAATAACTGAAAATTTGTATTATGTGGCTACAATTTTGAAAAAATAATATTCCAATAACGGCATCTCAAAACCAATCCAATAATATATAACCTCATTATAAGACTATGGCGATTAATGTGTTAAGAAAATACCATAACACATGACCTTCCATAATCACATATAATAAGCATTATATTTTCATGGATCGTGGGCCTAGTAATGTAGTAAGAAATAGTGCCAACATGTGATCAAAATATACACTATTTTTTATCGGTCCTCAATGCAATTTCTCAATGACATGAAACTGCATTAGCGCAATTTCTAAATAACATGAAATTGCCTCAGTGCGATTTATAAACAATATGAAATTCTAACATGAGATCTCATAATTAGCGACATTCAGTCGTCTTTAAACTAAAACTTGTTTAAAGATACTATTTTATATTTCCATTTCTCAGTCGACAGGAAAAAGGATAACAATAGAATCAATAATGATGATCATAAAAAAATAAATACTTTAATAAACATTGTAAAAGCATTATCAGTTTACATATAGCTATAATATCTAGAAATACATACTATATAGCTCCCACTAACAAAAGAGATCAAAAGACTCTAAAATACCAATATTCTTTACATGTTCTTTAAACAAAATGGGCCGTAAATCTTTTGTTAGAGGATTATCTAACATGGACTTAGTTCTAATATTTTCAATCACAATGTCTCTCTCTTTGACTAAGTCCTTAACAGTATAATATTTGATCGATTTCCGTGTGTCTGGACGTATTGATAATCTTGTCATTCTTAAAATAAAACATAGCTATAGTGTTCTCACATCTAATGCAATAAAATCAATTATGGGCAATGAATAATTCAACAAAATAATTAGCACATCACAAACTCCCCTTTGGGCAGAGTGTATAATGCACAATTATTTTCTTCAACATGAAGATTACGAAACAACAAGAAGGAGAATTGCATATAATTGTCAATGATTCATCCCCTTTGGGCAGACAAATCATTTAAATTATACATCTCCATGATATCAATATATAGAGACAATAAGGAGAATTATATATAATTTTCAAGGATCCATTCCCTTTGTACAAACAAATCCTTTAAATTATACATTTTCATTATTTCAATATAGAGGGAAATTACATATAACTCTCAAAATTTATCTTCTTTAGGCAGATAAATCTTTTGAGCCATACATCCCCATCAATCATCTCTAATATATCAATATAGAGAGGAATTACACATAACTTTCAAAAATTTATCCACTTTAGGTAGATAAATCTTTTTGAGTCATACATCCCCATATTTTAATTTTGGAATTTATCTTCATGCAATTTTCAAATTAATATACACAATAACCTCATCTGGGTAGGTGATTGTATATACTAATTTTTATCAATAAGGAACTTCAATAATTTACAAACTTTAATAATTTGTAAATAATGTTCCATTTAATTAATGCCTAAAAATTCATCAAACAATATGAAACACTTTACGACATGTACTTCCCAAGATCATATTGCATTTATTAAACAACAATTTTTGCCACAATTTTATGTGCCTATTTCTACAATTAAGCATGTAAGATTATCTAGTTAACCTAAAGCAAGAAGGTATAGATAGTCTATACTAAATTAGGAAAAGTGGATATTGTCATCCTATCCCTCATATACTATAATAAATTTCCTTAAATTAAAAATTGGAAAAGTAGGCACAAAATTATTTTTCGTGGAATTAAATATGGATAACAATAAATAATTCCAAATAAATATTTAAATATGCCAAAATTAAAATTTACCATACCAAAAAATCATAAATTAAAAATTAGGCATATTAAAAAAAAATTGAAGTAAAATGGGCCATGGAGGACCCTACACTTGCCCTACGCACCATTCCGTGCATGTGGGGCTAATAGTTTGGTTACACTGCATCAATAAGCCTTGTTGATATCAAGGCAAACTAGTGGAGAACGTTATAATTCATTTAAGACCTTGCACTTCACAAATGATGGAGGCAAACACATGGAGGAACGCAATCCTACACTAGCTATAGGCACATGAGCATGACAACTGAAATTTACAGTGTCCAAAGGAGAAGTGAGGACAACTCAAAATCCATTATCTCATATACTTGTTCAAATTAGCTGAATCTCATTAACATCAATCAATAGAGAGACTCAAAACCAAACTAATTTGATAGCTTGATGGAGAGATGACGATAACAATGGAAGATAAAGGGAGCTCGTCAATAAATTTACTGATATAATATAACACTTATTAGCACTACATAACACTAATTTCTCTACAGTATTATATAACACTAATGTTTCAGGAAGTAGTGGGCAATTGACCACTTCTCATACGTGGCTTTATATTAGGCATAGACAAAAGCCAAGTGAAAAGTAAACCCATCCCCACTGATGTAGCCTAAGAAATTAATGAAGTCGATATTTATTCAAATAGTGACAATGTTACCAATCCTTCATGAAGACTATCCTTTTTATCAAATAGTTTATATTTTAATCTCAGCAAAACCATAAAGTAGGTCAACAAATTTGCTACAAGCTCATCACAAAACATCAACTATGAGACTAAATGAACAAGTCTCAATTACAACACAAAATCCAAAACATCTGTGATAAATCAGACATTACATACATTAGGGAAGCACCAGTTTGAAGCTTCCCATGAAGCAGTAGCTTTCTATGTTTGCAACACTGTGCTAAGACCCTATATACGTTCAATGATTTTACTAGAACTTTGGTAAGAATAAGCAAGAAGAAATCCCACCAATACATTATAGGACACAGAGCAAAGTACAGCCCAACAGGAAATGGCAATATAGAAAACTCTGATAGCATTTTAAATAGGTCATGGCTCTCAAGTGAAGATCATTCCCATGTCCCATTGGCCTCACACCGAAGCTACTGAGGTCGGTAGCTATAAAAATGAGATGCTAGAACGAACTTCACTCTCTTCCAAACAAATGGAATGCGAAAAATTGGGAAATATAAATAGCTCGAACAACATACTCCTTAGGCTAGAGGGCATTGTTCTTCACACAAAGGAACAAAATTCAGCTACCGAACAGGGAGGGGGATCACTGACCCAATTTCCCCTCCTGCTATCAATATTGAAATAAGATAAAGTATACTGCTTGAGCATGAATTTTTAACCAAATAAAACTCAGAAAGAAAGAGATGCCCCCGTCATCTGCTCCAAACAATACCAATTAACATATTGGGTCGAGAAAGAACTCAGACCCGAATACCCCCAAAAAAAAGGGCATCAGGTTCAGGGAGCCGTTCTTTCGAATAAGAAGTCGTCTATGACCAAGATTTCATTAAGCCTTTAGCTAAAATCAAGAAAACATCGCTATGCTCGAAAACAACATAAGGATTGAGAGAGGGAGGGAGGGAGGAAGACATATATATATATATAACAATACCCTTGCAACAATTTATAACATACTTCATTCAATTACAAGTAATTTAAAATTTCTAGAACTTTTCAAGGCATAAACCCTAGAATTTCAAATTCGAAATTCTCTCTCAATTCTCAACAAAACTATATAAATTATACATGGTTAGAAAGATCTTGACATGTAGAATAAAACCCATAAGGTTTCAGAATCAATCAATCAAATAGTCCACATGAAAAAATAGCGACAACGTTCGGTCCAAGAGAAGAAATTTTGAATTTGTTTATAAAAAAAAAAATTTGGGTCCTACAATTATATATGACGAGCTCTGATACCACATGTAAAATTTCTTAATATGAATAATCAATAAATTAAGAATGAATTCGGTCCATACATGATTATAAAACACCAAAAATTCATATATGTACAACGGAATTAAAACATACATGTTTGAGTCATAGTCTCACTTGATGAAAAAAACAGATCAAACTGATGTAATCATTGATCTATCGGAATGCCGGATCTTCCTCTCTATGACCTATTTCGATATAGCAACTTTAATGGGATTTAGCAACTGATAGATATAACCTACCCTTTTATAGGCTAGAGAGGAGACCTAGTAAATCCTAATCAATAGTGTGTTAACCGGGCCCCTCCCATTATGGGCTTCAGTTAAACACAATTGCCTATACTTTGCTGCTTAACTAGGCCTGTTATTAATAGATGTCAAAACCCAATTCAATAAGATCACTTGAGCGTTTAAAATATATTAGAATATCCATTAACCCGATTATTTAAAATAGAAAATTGATTAATTAATATAAGCCCATTATAGGAAATTTCCAACATCGATCAGTTAGGTGTCGGTAGAACAGGGCCGAGCGAGGTGAGCCAAGAGGAACGAAGGGTGGCTAGTGTCGGGTGGTGTTTCAAGGGGCTCACGGCGATGGACGACTGTCCTCAGGCGGTCTGACATGCAATTGCCAGCTGGCCGAGCGGCAGGGGCGGCCGAGACAGAAGCAACGCAATAGCTGTTGCAGGCGAATGGAGGAAGAGAAAGGAAGAGGAGCTATAGCTTAGGGTGGGTGGCTCACAGCAGTCCAGATGGGGGAGGGCCCATGCAAATTTGTGTCATAATGCACTACTGGCATGAACAAATCTTTGGAAAAGGAATATAATACATGTTGATCAATGCGAGGTATGCCAGAGCCAACCTAAAACAAGTGAGCAATTGTTCCTTCTTTGTCCCTGGACAAAAAACGTTTAGGAACACCCCGCAATTCAAATTGACATAAATCAGTGGCAAATCACACGCATAGAAGAGTGGATCGACAAGTTCCAGCATAACATAGTTTCTTTCGAGCTCCTTACCCAAGTTCTATGGCAGATCTGGAGAGGGAGGAATGATCGTGTCTTCATGGGACAGCAACCCAACCCAGCGCTCCTAGTTGACTTGAAGATAGTCAAATACAGCAACATCAGCAAGTGGGTGTCATGAAATTACCGAAGCGAAGCTCAACGGACCAACTCACCTGTACAATGGAAACCCCTAGCTCACAGTTCCCTCAAACGAAATGTGGATGGCTCCTTGCTCCTTCCGCAACGAATCTGGAGAGGCAGTAGTCGCGGGGGTCTGCAAAAACCATGAGGGGAAGCTGATCGCCGGTTTTGCTAGGTCCGTAAGGGTGGAATCAGCGACCCAAGCAGAAGCTGAGGCTATCGTCGAAACCCTAAGGAGGTTGCTGAACAGAAGACCAAAAAAAAATGAAGCCCTTAGCTGGGAACTAGAAACTGACCAGCTTGAATTGGTAAAAGTGATAAGTACACCTGCAGATCAGTGGCTAAACTCCACGGCATTTCAGACGAGCTGGACGAACTCCACTACAAATCAGCTAAGCTAGGAGACACACTCTAATCAGCGAAGCCCAAGGACTTTTAACAAAACTTCGGCCCATTAAAATAACCCATTGCGAGAGAGAAGCAAATAGAGTTACGGACTAGGTAGTGAAGGCCAAACATAACAAAACATTACCAAACAATTGGGTCCAATATCCCCCATCGAGCCTTTTGGAAGTTTTATGTTCAGAGATGTAAATCGCCTCTTTCCTTATTAATGAAATCTACGTATTTTCGACCCAAAAAAAAACCATTCCCCAAAATTTTGTCTTCTACCACATAATGACTAAGGCAATTTGGTCTCTTCCCACCATTTTTGGCCACCACTTCTCGAAATGCCCCCGTGTCTGAATTGAAGAGCGATAAAATCTTGAGTTTACATTTTTGATTCGCCGATTCTTTTTCCGACATTCCTTAGCGAATCGAAAATTTGGGAATTTTTTGAGGCAAAATCCAATAATTTAGTCCCCATGTCCTGAAAAACTCAATAATCAAGTTTGAATTAAAAATTATGGCCAAGTCAATGAATTGCATCCTCAGTACATCTCAGATTAACGGATGGTTTGAGGAGTCATGCATATTCGACTCATGGTTAAAATAGTATTAATTCACGTTTTAAGTGAACTCGAGCTAAGGAAGACCTCAGTTGTCATGTACTTGCGAGGGACCGATTACTTAACCCTCATCAATCCTTATAGTCGAATTGCTATCCATAGTCGAGTTCTTTAGTTGAGCGTACACTTGAATCCTTAATAGTATTTTCCCTTCGATTAATATTTTACGAGTGATCAATTCTGAGTGAGATTTAACTAATGTTACATTGATAAAATAGTCATTCATACAATCCAAAATAGGTCGAAAATTCCAGACCTCACACTTTTCCTTTTGCAGCGATTGTGCCAAAACCCATTTGACACGGTTGAGTCGTCCATGTTTGATCTGGCTTCAATTTTTCTCTTTTGTGATATCTGATTTCTCATTTTACAGCGAGGTCCAGTTTCCTTTCTTCCTATTCTCTGTTGCAAGTAGACTTGTTTCTTCCTTCTGATAGCGTCTTTTTCCATTCTTTCTCCATCTTCCCCATCTACTTTTTTTTTTTTTACATCTTCCTCATCAATTTTGTGACATCCTGAATTTCGACCCATTTCGAGATATGTGAAATGGTTATTTTATCAATGCACTGTTAGTTACGTGTACTCTGAGTTGGCCCCTCACGAGTTAACTAACTGCTCGGTAAGGCAATTGAGGATTGATACGCGTACGACTAGTGAATTTAATCAGGGATAGGCCGCTCGACTATAAGGATCAGAGAGGAATAATACTACACTGTTGCAGGCCAGTTAGCGAATGGAGATAAATCGATTCGGCAAAAATACGAGGTCGGATTGCGGGTGATTCCGCACGACTTCGATATTAATTGCGAACGACGTTAAATCGATTTCCTTTTGGCCATGTACTCAGTGTGAGCAATTAACCTCTCGTGATTACATGACAATCGAGGATCGCCCTGATTTGAATACACGATCGTGGATTGAAAAGCTATCAACCACGGGTCAAACGCGCGAGAGCCCTAAACGCCGCCCGAAAGTTAGGTCGTACTAAAGTTGCGATTGATCGATATTAACCACGAATTTCAATCCGGTATCGGGTATCGAATTTTTAAGGATGTCGAGACTAAATATTGGACATTGTCTCATTGATTCTCGGATTTATCGGTAAGCTCGAAATATTGGAAAATGATTCAACGGGCCGAGTTCTGGAGCCAAATATTGGGAATTTGTGCTTCAGGGGTAAAAAGACCAAAATACCCCTCTCTAGATATTTGTTTAGATTTTTATCTTGTTT
>CM026418.1:22316355-22393134 GCA_014858505.1 Corymbia citriodora subsp. variegata
TCAGGTGTGCATGTAAATTTCGGATGGTTCTTCTCATTAGCATCTTTTTCATCAAACCATGTCTTGAGAGATCAACCAAATTACAAAAACTTGATCTTGTTAAGTATGAATTTGGCTACCTTTTGAGAGTACACATGCCCTATTGTCATGAAGATGAACTATCTAATCTCAATGTACCATTTATCCAAAATGACAACAAGGTCCATTTAGTTGGTTTGTGCAATGAAATTGTTGTTTATCCACTTGTGACAATAAGAACCCTCATCACTCAAATATCTTTCTATGAAACTCATCAACTAGTCAAAACATAGCCCTTCCTCAACCCCGCTTTCACATTTCAAACTTGGTTGGCTTTGGATTCGATCCCTTAAGTTGCCATTTTGATAATTTTAAAGTCCACTGTGCCTCCCAAGTGGATGTGGTTGGGAAATTGTTTTTTAAACTACAAGAATACCTCAAATAGATATATATATATATATATATATATTGTACTATATTAAAGAGACTTTAAATTGTCTGATTAAGATTCTACCTTTAATTCTATGTGCTTTCATACACAACTCGAACGGTTACTTGAATAGAGTTTCGACTTCTCTGGCATCCGCAAACAATGATGAGCGTTAGGTGGTTGCAAGATTATCTTTCCGTACTAAAACGGAATCTTGACGAGAAATGTCTTATGCTATATTAAAGACAATTATATTTGTACGATTAAGAGATAGTTTCAAATTCATGAATGTATCCTTATGATGTTAAATATCTTACATAACTTGTTTACGATATTTATATATTATTTTATATTATTTATATATATGTGGTATCCTTTTACCTATCAATTTAAAATGTTGGATTAGACATTCTAACATAATATCATAATTAAGTTTTGCCCCATTCTATTTTGTGCATGCGGTTCCTGATTCAGCTTGCATGTGCAAGAGGGTCTCCCGTCACTAATTTGTTTATACTTTTAGGATAGATGTGGTTTCCCTTCACCTATTAGTTCAAATTTTTGGATTAGACATTCTAACATAATATCGTAATTAAGTTCTGCTCCGATCTATTTTGCGCGTGTGGTTTCTAATTCAGCTTGCATGTGTGAGAAGGTCTCCCACCACTAATTTGTTTATACTTTTAGGTTGGACATTCGAATATACGTGTGAGATTTAATTAAGGACCCCTCGTTCTAATACTATGTGAGATTTTTGGGACCAATGTCAACTTTATAAAAATTTAAGTCATTATATGAATACGTGGTTTAATGTTTAAATATTCTTTCAATATGTAATATGAACATGGTGAACTAGGGATGTTTGAGAAATATAGCAACATTGCAAATAATTAAAAGAGGGTCGTGGGTGTTTATTGGAAGGTAAATGAATGTGCATGTGTTATAGATAGAAATAATTATGCCATTCAAAACTATACATGACATAACATTGAATTTTAAAAAAAAATTTATATCAAAATAAATTGCAAAACATAGATAAATTTATAGATTTTGTAACCATTTTTTTTTCTCATGAAAGCCAAGCTCAGGTGCTTAGGTCCCAAGCCCAACCTTGAGGTACTCAAGCTCCAACATTGGGGTCCTCAACTTAGCAACGGGGAAGTCATGCTTAGCTATTTGTCTAAGCACTTAGTACTAAGGAACTCAGCTTGAGCATCAGAGATTAACCCTTGGTCATGGAAACTTGGGCCTAGCCACTGAAGTCCATGTGGCAAGAACTAAGGTTTTTAGGGACCTGCCATTGGGGACCCAAGCATAGGCTCGAGGACTCGGGTCTCGCCTTAATGGACTTCAGCCTGAACAGATCATTCCACTATAATTAACACATCACATTTCTATATTACAATACTCAATTACAAGAGAAAATGGGATTATATATCTTGTACCTTCCTGTCAACGAGAGTATAAACTATACCCCAACATAAACAGCATCCTTACTCAAATTGGGATGAAATGTAACACCTCTTTAATCAAGCTAGAGTAAATAAAATATTTCTCTCTTCATTTCCTCAGCGTTTGCTTCGTGCCTGTGTATTCGAGCTCACGCGGTGGGACGCGCCTTTGGAAGCATCGTCAACCATCAGCTGCTCCCGCTTTCTCCGCGGCTTCCTTCTCATTCCTTCATCTATAAATGTCCACCTTTTCTTGATTCTCATCATATCATCTCCCTCATTTCTCTCTCTCCACGCGCTTAATTTTACGCGAGCTAGATCTCAGCCAAGGTTTCCGACCGAAGATGAGCCAGTCCAACCAACAGAACCAATACCCAGGTAACATTCCAGCCTATCCTCCTGCCCTCTTGATTTCGTTTCTCTCCCTCTCGATTTTCGCCGACTCTTTCTCGGCAAGATCTCTTCCCTTTGCTCCTTCTTTTCATGCAAGAATATCCTGCAATCTCTCTTGATTACCATTGGCGATTGTAACAACAGTTCAGGAGTCGTTTGCTTTTCTGTCCGTCTTTCTTATTTTTAGATTTTCTCAAAATAGACAAAGAAAGAAACCAATTAAAACTAGTTCTTTCCGGTTAGAAACTCTCGTTTGACTTCTCGGGAGGAGTCACCGGCGGTCTTCTGGGGGCCGGTGGAGGCGGTGGCAGTGGCCATTGCCCCCCGCCACCGAAGTTCAAACAAATCTTTTCGAACTATCCGGCTTGAATTTTACTCTTGGGTATTCATATATCGATGACTTGTGATGACGGTATGCGACATTTGTGCAGTGGCGTACCCACCACCAGCATCGACAACCGCATACGTGGCGCCTCCACCGCCCGGCTATCCAATGAGGGACGGCCAGCAGCCTGCGCAGAATGCCGTCCCTATCGAGACCAAGACTAGGGGCGACGGCTTCTGGAAGGGCTGGTAAGTAATTATCGAACATGAAGCCCTTTTTTTATATCTTTTTGTTAGCTTTTTCGTCTTTTGTTTTTACACATTCTTTNCACGCGGAACCGGTGCAGCTGAGCGGAAAAGGCCGAAACGGGCGGCTAACGGCGACGAGGGGTGACCAGGGGTGCGTGGCTAGCTTCCTAACTTCCAGGACTACACTTTGGGCGGTGGTGGCGGCTCTGGTGACTGCGGCAAGGCTGTTTTCCGGCTGGAAAACAGTAAAGGCAGCAAGAAACAGCAGAAATGGAAGAGAAAAGGAAGAGAAAAAGGGAGAGAGAGGGAGGCTGGGCTGGTGCACGAATTTTGGGGGAGAAAGAGGAGAGAGAAGGAGCTGCTGGAGACTAGGATAAGGGCCAAGGCAAGTGGGCAAGCCACTTGTTGAAGAACCAATCAAAACAAAGCAAAAACAAACAAAAACAATGCCCACTTGGGCACAAAAGCAAGAGGCCTAAGAGAGAAGCCCATGGGCTGAGGAGGGAGAGGAGAATGGGCCAGCTTGGGCCCCCTTTGGGCTGGGCTGGATGGGTGCAAGGCCCATTGGGCCGCCGGTCTTGGGCCGGCCCACCCGCGGGCCCGAAACCCGGTCCAATTTTTCCTTTTTCCGACGCTTCCGTGTCCAACGGAAAATCCCAAAATAAATAAGGCGACGTCCAAGTATTTAGTCCTGATACCATGGAGAAATCGGTTCCCAAAATCGGATTAAAAATCAGGCTAAAATGCATCAATTTTCAGGATGTTACAAGAAATGTCTTATGCTATATTAAAGACAATTATATTTGTACGATTAAGAGATAGTTTCAAATTCATGAATGTATCCTTATGATGTTAAATATCTTACATAACTTGTTTACGATATTTATATATTATTTTATATTATTTATATATATGTGGTATCCTTTTACCTATCAATTTAAAATGTTGGATTAGACATTCTAACATAATATCATAATTAAGTTTTGCCCCATTCTATTTTGTGCATGCGGTTCCTGATTCAGCTTGCATGTGCAAGAGGGTCTCCCGTCACTAATTTGTTTATACTTTTAGGATAGATGTGGTTTCCCTTCACCTATTAGTTCAAATTTTTGGATTAGACATTCTAACATAATATCGTAATTAAGTTCTACTCCGATCTATTTTGCGCGTGTGGTTTCTGATTCAGCTTGCATGTGTGAGAAGGTCTCCCACCACTAATTTGTTTATACTTTTAGGTTGGACATTTGAATATACGTGTGAGATTTAATTAAGGACCCCTCGTTCTAATACTATGTGAGATTTTTGGGACCAATGTCAACTTTATAAAAATTTAAGTCATTATATGAATACGTGGTTTAATGTTTAAATATTCTTTCAATATGTAATATGAACATGGTGAACTAGGGATGTTTGAGAAATATAGCAACATTGCAAATAATTAAAAGAGGGTCGTGGGTGTTTATTGGAAGGTAAATGAATGTGCATGTGTTATAGATAGAAATAATTATGCCATTCAAAACTATACATGACATAACATTGAATTTTAAAAAAAATTTATATCAAAATAAATTGCAAAACATAGATAAATTTATAGATTTTGTAACCATTTTTTTTTTCTCATGAAAGCCAAGCTCAGGTGCTTAGGTCCCAAGCCCAACCTTGAGGTACTCAAGCCCCAACATTGGGGTCCTCAACTTAGCAACGGGGAAGTCGTGCTTAGCTATTTGTCTAAGCACTTAGTACTAAGGAACTCAGCTTGAGCATCAGAGATTAACCCTTGGTCATGGAAACTTGGGCCTAGCCACTGAAGTCCATGTGGCAAGAACTGGGGTTTTTAGGGACCTGCCATTGGGGACCCAAGCATAGGCTCGAGGACTCGGGTCTCGCCTTAATGGACTTCAGCCTTAACAGATCATTCCACTATAATTAACACATCACATTTCTATATTACAATACTCAATTACAAGAGAAAATGAGATTATATATCTTGTACCTTCCTGTCAACGAGAGTATAAACTATACCCCAACATAAACAGCATCCTTACTCAAATTGGGATGAAATGTAACACCTCTTTAATCAAGCTAGAGTAAATAAAATATTTCTCTCTTCATTTCCTCAGCGTTTGCTTCGTGCCTGTGTATTCGAGCTCACGCGGTGGGACGCGCCTTTGGAAGCATCGTCAACCATCAGCTGCTCCCGCTTTCTCCGCGGCTTCCTTCTCATTCCTTCATCTATAAATGTCCACCTTTTCTTGATTCTCATCATATCATCTCCCTCATTTCTCTCTCTCCACGCGCTTAATTTTACGCGAGCTAGATCTCAGCCAAGGTTTCCGACCGAAGATGAGCCAGTCCAACCAACAGAACCAATACCCAGGTAACATTCCAGCCTATCCTCCTGCCCTCTTGATTTCGTTTCTCTCCCTCTCGATTTTCGCCGACTCTTTCTCGGCAAGATCTCTTCCCTTTGCTCCTTCTTTTCATGCAAGAATATCCTGCAATCTCTCTTGATTACCATTGGCGATTGTAACAACAGTTCAGGAGTCGTTTGCTTTTCTGTCCGTCTTTCTTATTTTTAGATTTTCTCAAAATAGACAGAAAGAAACCAATTAAAACTAGTTCTTTCCGGTTAGAAACTCTCGTTTGACTTCTCGGGAGGAGTCACCGGCGGTCTTCTGGGGGCCGGTGGAGGCGGTGGCAGTGGCCATTGCCCCCCGCCACCGAAGTTCAAACAAATCTTTTCGAACTATCCGGCTTGAATTTTACTCTTGGGTATTCATATATCGATGACTTGTGATGACGGTATGCGACATTTGTGCAGTGGCGTACCCACCACCAGCATCGACAACCGCATACGTGGCGCCTCCACCGCCCGGCTATCCAATGAGGGACGGCCAGCAGCCTGCGCAGAATGCCGTCCCTATCGAGACCAAGACTAGGGGCGACGGCTTCTGGAAGGGCTGGTAAGTAATTATCGAACATGAAGCCCTTTTTTTATATCTTTTTGTTAGCTTTTTCGTCTTTTGTTTTTACACATTCTTTAGTCCTAATTGCGCTTCTTCTTGTCTTCACCAGCTGCGCTGCGCTGTGCTGTTGCTGCGTCCTGGACGCCTGCTTCTAGGAATTTCCCGGAGATGACCGCCTTCCCGTTCTATTCATCGCTCCTTGTATTTAGCATTCTTTTTGTCGCCGCTGACATAAATCTGACACGTTAGTGTCATCTGTACACCTTGTTCTTGTGATATTATATACTTGGTGTTATCGGATTTCTCTTGCGTATTCTATTGTCATCGCTTCGACCCTTGTTTCCTCAACTTTTTCTCCCCCGTAAAGCGAGTCCGACATGGGTTTGAGGGTAAGATGAGGGTAGATGTGGACTCGAGATGTTGGGACCTTCGACTTCATTTCAATGGGTCGCTATGCAAAGAAAATTACAGGCTCTCTTTTCGTCTCGTTTCAGCATAAATGAACCTGAATATCGAACAAAATTGGGGCAATTAAAGCTTTCACCAAGAATGAACATGACAAGAAGCAAACGGGCAATTATAGAATTCTCTCGCTAGCGAATGAAAGGCTACTGTTTCATCACTAATGGTTCTTGATTTGGTCCAATTTCCAAAATTGGGAATTCGGGACCAGCCCGGTTAGTCTTAGAACCGGGAATCGAACCAGACCACTGGTCTGGTCCTATGGAACCAATCTAACACGGAGTAGAGAAGGAGTTGGTATTTGCATGTATTTATACTATGAAGTGTAAACAATAGAAGGAAAATACTAAGATATGAAATCATTTTGAATCATAAATTGATATCAATATACCTTAGATTGATTTAAATATCTCCAATCAAATCAATTGCACATATCATATCTCCAACGTGATTCCTTTTTTGTTCCCACTACTTGGAATTGGACCAAGATATGTTTAGTTCACATTTTAGTAATTTTTTTGAAGAAAAAAGTGATGTAGTCGATTCAATATGGTTGGCTCGGTTCCCACTTGGTATTGGGAATCAAACCAACACTCCTGTGAACTGAACTAACCGGCATGTTTGGTTCGGTCTAGACAGTTCCTAGTTCGGGTGGTCCGTTTTGTACCCTCTACTAAAACATGGTCAAAAATTGCAATCAACAAAAACTCATGGGTGCTTTCCAAATAGATGGCCTAGCTCCTCAATAGTTGCTAGCTTGACCAGCGTGCGAATTGTCCTTAAAAGCATTACGTGCACGATGCTTGCTTAAAGAAAGTGTCGAAGTCTTCTCATCAATAAAATACGTGATATTTTCAGGATGATTCTAAATGGCGTGGAATTGTTCCTTGTTCGCTGAAAATACTTATGCATATTTTTTATTATAAAGATTAGTGAAATGAAAAACTTAGATCAAGAGAGATTACTCTAAGTAGCCTCGCGTCACATTGGCCACCAGCTTTGTCCATCATTTATCGCTAGCAAGAGCTTTGATTCAAGTGTGCATGTAAATTTTGAAAGATTTTTTCTTTTTTTATCGATCATATTCTATTTATACTCTAATTTTCACTCTTAAATTTTTATCCTGCTTCTTTATAGGGCATGATAATTGAAATCTATACCTGAAACTAAATTGTCCATACCCTAACCATGTCTAAGAAGATGAAAATTTAAACCTCCCACTTTCCTCTTGCTAGTAAGAAAAGTGGTCACTGGGGCAAATCCCAGTGATTGGAAAGTTCTTCTCACTAGCATTTTTTTTTATCAAATCTTATATCTTGAGAGATCAATCAAATTGCAAAAACTTGATCTTGTTAAGTAAGAATTAGGCAACCTTTTAAAAGTGCACTTGCACTATTCTTGTGAAGATGAACTATCTAATCTCAATGTATCATTTATCCAAAATGACAAGTTTCATTTAGTTGGTACGTGCAATGAATTGTGTGTTTATTTGCTTGTGACAATAAGAATCCTCATTACTCAAATATCTTTCTACCCATCAACTGGTCAAAACGCAGCTCTTCCTCAATCCAACTTTCATGTTTCAAACTTAATTGGTTTTAAATTCGATCCCTTAAGTTGCTATCTCAATGATTTTAAAGTAGTCAATGTAAATATTTATTTCAACCTGACTGTGCCTCCCAAATGGATGAGGTTGGGAATTTGTTTTTTGAATTAAAAGAATACCTTAGACAGATATATATTGTACCATGTTAAAGAGACTTCTATTTGTCTGATTAAGATTCTCTCTTTATTTCCATGTGCTTTCACACAGCTTTTATATGCAGTTTCAAATTCATGAATAATTAGAATCTTTATTTCTATGTGCTTGCATACTGCCATCCGCAAACAATGATAAGCATGAGGTGGCGGGGTTATTATTTTTCTGGACTAAAACAGTTTTTTGGTAAGAAATATCTTGCACTATATTAAAGACAATTACATTTGTACGATTAAGATATGCTAGCTATGAGACATAGTTTCAATTCATGAACAGATTTTTATGATGATAAAGTATCTCACATTGCTTATTTACGAGATTTATATATTCTTTATATATATACAGTCTCCATTCACCTATCAATTCAAAAAATTTTGGATTAGACATTTTGATAATTAAGTTCTGTCCCAATCTATTTTGCGCATGTGATTCCTGATTCGGCTTTTACGTGCGAGAGGGTCTCTCGTCATTAATTTGTTTTTATTTCTAGTATACATGTGAGATCTGAACTTAGAACCCTGTCCTCTGATACCATGTGAGATTTCTAGGACCACTACCAAATTAATCTAAAAGCCTAAGCTGTTAGACGAATGCGTAGTTTAATATATAAACATTCTATCAAAACGTAATATGAATGTGGTGAATTAGGCATGTTTGAGAAATATAGCATGATTGCAAATAATTAAAGAGTGCCGTGGGTGTTTATTGGAAGGTAGGTGAATTTGAATGTGATATAGATAGAAATAATGACGCTGTTCAGAGCTGGACATGCTATATGATCAAATTTTAAAAAGGAGTTTCATCAAATTAAATTTCAAAACATGGATAGTTTTCTAGATTGGAAATAATTATTTTTTCTCATGGAAGCTATGCTCAGGTGCTTAGGTCCCACTCCCAACCTTGGGTACTCAGGCCCAATGTTGGGGTCCTTAACCTAGCCACGGGAAGGTGGGCTCAATTGTTGGTCTAGGCACTTGGGCACGATCACTGAAGACTTGGACATTGACACCAAGTTCTTGGGATTGGCCTTGAGGGACCCTAGCTTGTCCACTAGGGTCTCGGACTTGACTACCAAGGACCTCAATTGGAGCATCGGGGATTAGCACTCGGTCATGGGGACTTGGGCCTAGCCATTGAAGTCTGGAGCCAAGGTTTTTGGAGCCTTGCCACTGGGAACCCAAGCATAGGCTGAAGCACTCGGTCCATGCCTTGATGGACTTGGGCTTTGATGGCGGTGAGTTGGACATGAAATCAAGTACCTAGGCACTAAAGTCTTAGGCTTGGTCTTGAGGGACCTAGCCCAGCCTTTGTGAATTGGGCTCGGTTGCTAAGGAACTAGGCCCAACCTCGATTGACCCACGCCTGAGAGCCAATGACTTGGTTGTGAGAGTTGTGTACATGGCCACCAAGGAGCTAGGTATGATTACCGATTTCTCGACTTCAGCATCAAAAGGCTTGGGCTTGACCTTTGTGAATCCAAGGCTAGGTGATTGTGACTTAGGCGTGGGAGTTGAGTATCCGTGCATGGTCGTCGGAATTCGAGCATAGGGAGAAAATTACCCAATTAGTTATAAATCTATTATACGAATATCAATTTAGTCACAAACTTTCTAGTTTAGTTTTAAACCTTTGCATAAAATTCCAATGTGATCATTTTGGCTAATTTTCACTAGAAATCAATAACGTGGCAATCTAGTGATTAACCATGCCACGTTAGAGATTTTCGATAATAATTGATTGGAATGACTTCATTAAAATTTTACATAAAGGTATAGGACTAAATCGGCAACATTAGGAAGTCTTGGATTCTATCGATAATTCAACAATTTCTCTCATATATGGGTACCGAGGCCTCGGCCTGAGCCTAGTCTTGAGAGACCCAAGGCTCGTTCAGTGAGGACCCGGGCATAGGCATTGGGGTTCCTATGCCCAAGCGCTGAAAAAATCTTTGGTCTAATGTCTAATCATAATTTTGGGAAATAACTTTTGATTTTGCAAAAGAGGAAATCATTTTATTGACATCTAATCATTATTTTGCGAAACAAATAGAGTCTAGTGAGAAATTGAACTTTATTCACATGCATGTTGCATGATTAATGATAAAAATTTAGCTAGCTATGGTAAACTTTGAGAGCATGGTTCACATTCCTCATTGACAAGACCTCATGCCATTGCCCAAAGTCCTAAGATATAGTGTTGCGGTTGAGAACTTAGCAACAAAATTATAGGAGATACAAGAGGGTGTGAAGTAATAGCCGAAAGCTTTAACTGTTGTCTACAAAGCTGCTGCAAATAAACACCATCGCCTCAAAGTATGTGCTGATGGTGACAAAGTGATAGTCTACCTTCATAAGGAATGCTTTCCTATTGGTGCATATAACGAGCTGACCAGAAAAAAGTTGGTCTCTATTGAATCGTGAAGAGAATCAATGACAATGCCTATGTTATAGATCTTCCTGGTAACCTCAACATATCCTCGACATTCAATGTAGCAAACCTATTCAAGTATCATTCTCCAAATACTCCCTTTTATCTTGACAATAACTCGAGGTCAAGTTCTTTTGAAGTGGATAAAATTGATGTAGAACAACAGGCAAATGTTTACATGGAAACATTAGAGTTATAATAGCGAGCGGCCCCACAAATAAAAAAGGATTGCAGAATCTTTGAAGTCACAAATGGGTTATGATGTTTGATCTCAAATTCATACATTTTCCTTGATTTCTAGATGTCAAAGATTTCATACATGCTTTGCAAATTTTCTAGTCATTTTGAAAACTTTCCCTTTTATCAATATCTTTTCCTTGATTTTATTATTTGATTTCAGTTATTTGATTATTTTCTAAATGATGACCTCCTTATAAATAGGCACCTAAGATATTGTAATCTGCACTCCATTATTCAAATAATGTTATCTTTTGGAATCCCTTTCCAAGCGTTTCTTCCTTTGCATCATGAAGGCATAGAGGTTCCACTCCTTGATGAGTAAGCAGGGGCCAGGGGACCGCCTCATATTAGATATTAGGATTAGGTGCTCAAACACAATGAAATAGAGCATAAAAGCGAAAAAGGGAAACCAAGACATGGAGGTTATGCTCCTCAATGAGTGAGTAGCGGTCCCCAAACTGCCCCATATTAGATATTAGGATTAGGTGCTCAAATACAATGAAATAGGGTGTAAAAGTGACAAAGGGCAATCGAGATATAAGGTTTATCTTGATTCATCTTTAAAGTAAAAATTATATATCATTGTGCCTTCTTGTCAATGGGGTCCAACATCTCAAATTGGGATAAAGTGTAGACCTCTTTGATCAAGTCAGAGTAAATAAAATATTTCTCTCTTCTTTTCCTTAGCCTTTTTGCTTCGTGCCCGCGTATTCAAGCTCACGCGGCGCGACGTGCCTTCGGAGGCATCGTCAACCATCTGCTCCCTCTTTCACGGCGCCTTCCTTCTCGTTCCTTCATCTATAAATTTCCGGCCGTTTCTTAACTCTCATCGTATCATCATCTCTATCATCTCTATCTCCCTCTCCACGCACTTACTTTTACGCGAGCTAGATCTCAGCCAACGTTTCCGACCGAAGATGAGCCAGTCCAGCCACCAGAACCAAATCCCAGGTAACATTCGAGTCCGTCCTCCTGCCCTTTCGATTTCGATTCTCTCCCTCGATTTTCGCCGACAGTTTCTCGGCAAGATCGCTTCCTTTGGCCCCTCCTTTTCATGCAAGAATATCGCGCAATCTCTTTTGATTACGATTGGCGATTGTCACAACAGTTGGGGAGTCGTTTGCTTGTCAGCCCGTCTTTCTTGTTTTTGGATTTTCTTAGACTCGACAAAGAAATCAATTGGTCAGAAACTCTTGTTTGACTTCTTGGGAGGAGTCGCCGTCGGTCTTCCGGGGCCTGGTGGAGGTGGTGCCTGTGGCCGTTGGCCCTGCCACCTAAGTCCAAACAAATTTTTTCAAATCATTCAGCTTGAATTTTATACTCTTGGGTATTTATATATCGATGACTTGTGATGACGGTATGCGACATTTGTGCAGTGGCGTTCCCACCACCAGCATCGACAACCGCATACGTGGCGCCTCCACCGCCCGGCTATCCAATGAAGGACGGCCAGCAGCCTGCGCAGAACGCCGTCACTATCGAGACCAAGACTAGGGGCGACGGCTTCTGGAAGGGCTGGTAAGTAATTATCAAACAATGCAGCCCTTTTTTTCAAATATTTTTGTTAGCTTTTTCGTCTTTTGTTTTTACACATTCGCTAGTCCTAATTGCGCTTCTCCTTGTCTTCACCAGCTGCGCTGCGCTGTGCTGTTGCTGCGTCCTGGACGCCTGCTTCTAGGAATCCCCAGGAGATGATCGCCTTCCCGTTCTATTCATCGCTCCTTGTATTTAGCATTCTTTTTGTCGCCGCTGACATAAATCTGATACGTTAGTGTCATCTGTATACCTTGTTCTTGTGATATTATATACTTAGTGTTATCGGATTTCTCTTGCGTATTCTATTGTCATCGCTTCGACCCTTGTTTCCTCAACTTTTTTCCTCCATAAAGCGAGTCCGACATGGGTTTGAGGGTAAGATGAGGGTAGATGTGGACTGAGATGTTGGGACCTTCGACTTCCTTTCAATGGGTTGCAATGCAAAGAAAATTATAGGCTCTCTGTTCGTCTCTCTTCAGCGTCAATGACACTGAATATCAATCAAAATCAGGGCAATTGAAGCTTTCACCAAGAATGAACATGACAAGAAGCAAAAGGGCAATTATAGAATTCTCTACGAGCTATATTTATACACGATTGATTTGTAAGAAGGCGTATTAACTTTATTTTTTGGAAATGATGGGCTGCTGTTTCATTACTAAAATGCAGTGGTGATTGGTTCTTGATTCGGTCCGATTCTCAAAATTGGGAATTAGACACTGGACCGGTTAGTCTTAAGACCGGGAATCAAACCATTGGTCTGGTTCTATAGAATCGGTCTAACATGAAGATGAAAGAGAAAAGGAGTTTGAAGAAGTTCTTTATATTCACTATGATTTGATATGTATGTATTTATATTACAAAGTGTAAACAATAAAAAAAAAATACAAAGATACGAAATCATTTTGAATTATTAATTGATATCAATTTAAACTTTAGATCGATTTAAGTATCTTCAATCAAATTAATTGCACAAATCATATCTCCAACACAGTCGCTTTTTTTTTTCCCCAATACTTTGAACTGGATCGAGATATGTTTAATTTACATTTTACTAATTTTTTTGAAGAAAAAAGGGTAATGTAGTTGGTCCAATCCAGTTAGTCCGATTCCCCCTAGATTTAGGAACCGGACCAATTGGCCTCGGCGGTTCTCAATTTATGCGGTCTGTTTTGTACACTCCTATTAAAATGTGGTCAAAAATAGCAATCAACTAAAACTAATGGGTGATTTCCAAATAGGCGGCCTAGCTCCTCAACAGTTGCTTTCTTGACCAGCGTGCAAATTTTCCTTAAAAGCATTACGTGCACGATGCTTGCTTAAAGAAAGTGTCGAAGTCTTCTCAACAATAAAATATGTGATATTTTCGGATAATTCTAAATGTTGTGGAATTGTTCCTTGTTCGCTGAAAATACTTATGTATATTTCCATATTTTATTATAAAAATTAGTCAAATGAAAAAATTCAGATCAAGAAAGATTGCTCTAAGTCACCTTGTGTCACATTGGCCACCACCTTTGTCCATCATCTATCGCTCGCAAAAGCTTTGATTCAGGTGTGCATGTAAATTTCAGATGGTTCTTCTCATTAGCATCATTTTCATCAAATCATATCTTGAGAGATCAACCAAATTACTAAAATTCAGATCTTGTAATTTTGAATTTGGCTACCTTTTGAGAGTGCGCATACGCTATTCTCGTGAAGATGAACTATCTAATCTCAATGTATCATTTATCCAAAATGACAATCTTGCAATAAAATTGTTTGTTTATCTACTTGTGACAATAAGAACCCTCACCACTCAAATATCTTTCTATGAAACCTATTAACTGGTCAAAACGTAGCCTTTCCTCAATCCAACTTTCACGTTTCAAACTTGGTTGGCTTTGGATTTGATTGCTCCAGCTGCCATCTCGATAATTTTAAAGTAGTCAATGAAAATATCTATTTTACCCCAACTGTGGGTCCCAAGTGGATGTGGTTGGGAAATTGTTTTTTAAACTACAAGAGTACCTCGAACAGATATATATTGTACCATATTAAAAATACTTCTATTTGTTTGATTAAGATTCTTTATTTATTTCCATGTGATTTCACACATAGCTTTTACATAAAATTTCAAATTCTTGAATGATTAAGACTGTTTTCATACAAAACTCGATGGGTTACTTGCATAGAGAGTTGACTTCTCAGCCATCCGCAAATAATGATGAGCATTAGTTGGTTCCGGACTAAAACAATATCTTGGCGAGAAATATCTTGCACTATATTAAGGACAATTATATTTGTACAATTAAGAGAACCTAGCTATGATACATGGTTTCAAATTCATGAATGGATTATTATGATGTTAATATTCCACGTCGATTATTTTTCATAAATATATGATCTCTCATTACCTATTAATTCAAATTTTGGATTAGACATTCTAACATAATTTCATGATCAAATTTTCCCTTGAATTTCACCGACTTTTTCTTGGCAAAATCGCTTCCTTTTGCCCCTCCTTTCCGTGCAAGAATTTCCCAGAGTCTATTTTGACTACGATCGGCGATTGTAACAACGGTTCAGGAATCGTTTGTTTGTCTGTCCGTCTTTCTTGGCTTTGAGCTTTATTAAACTCGACAAAGAAATCAATTCGCAAAAACTCGACAAAGAAATCAATTCGCAGTCGTTCTCTCTGTTGAGAAACCCTTGGCCGTTGGGCAAACTATTCAGCTTTAATTATGCTAATGGGTATTCATAGTACCGATGACTTGCAATGATGGTATGCACTATTTGTGCAGTGGCCTATCCACCGCCGGCATCGGCAACGACGTACGTGGCGCTACGTGGAGCCTCCACCGCCCGGCCATCTCACGAGGGACAGCCAACAGCCCGCGCAGAGCGCTGTTCCTATCGAGACCAAGTCGAGGGGCGACGGCATTTGGAAGGGCTGGTAAGTAATCATCTCACAATGTAGCCTTCTTTTGTTTCTACAATTTTATATGTCTTCCCCAGCTGTGCTGCTGCTGCGTTCTGGATGCCTGCTTCTAGGAATCCTGGAAATGTTCGCCTTCCGTTGTGATTGTCGCTATTTGTGTTTAGCATTCAATTTTACAGCTCTTCATCGTCACTGATGAGATAAATTGGGCATGTTATTGTCACCATATACCTACTATTATGATACAAACTAGCATTCTCGGATTTTTGCCGCATCTTTTGTGTCGTCAATTCGACCCGCGTTTTCTTTTTTCTTTTTCCTTAAATAAAGTTAGCCCGAGATGGATTTAAGGTTAAGATCAGGGTAGTTGCGAACATGAGACAAATACGTATTCGTTTTAATGAGTCGCAATACAAAGGAAGCTACAAGCTCTATTTTTCGTCTCATTATAGTGTAAATGACATCCAACATTGAACAGAATGGACGGCGATAGTGAGAATTAGAGCCTTTACCAAGAATGACATAGTTAAAAAGCAAAAGGGTACTTGTAGCCTCCTCTAGCGGTTGGCGATTATATGCACTATTTATTAGAGAGAGAGAGAGAGAGTTGTAACACTTCACCAACCTTTAAAAATGTTTGTGCGAGACCATGTATTTTTCATTTTTCTAAAACAAAATGTTGCTATCATCACTAAAACGGGGTCAAAATAACAATTGAGTAAAATTCATGGGTATATCCTAACTACTCGGTGATTTGTTGCTTTGACTAGCGTGCCAATCTTAGTTAAAGATTGACATAATTCCCTTTAAAAACTCCAACTTTAAGGCTTTGTTTATTTCGTAAAAAATAATTGATTTGAAAAATATTTTCCTAAAAGCAATCACTTGTATTGTTTGAAATAATTAGTTAATAAAAAATATTTTTATTATCAACTATAATATATATTTAAACATTTTTGTGAACGGTAAAAATATTTTTAGTTTATTCATTTTTTACACGATATAACTAAATATTTTTAGAAAAATATTTTTTCAATAATTCATTTTCAATGAAATAAATGAAACCTAAGTTCATTCTCAATTCTACTTCAAACTTTCTTTTATCGAAAAAATCCCCAACTTTTACTATCATCCAAAATCTGTCCATGCATAAAAAATTTGCCACTAATTTTATCAAAACTATCGACATCAGTTCAAGTTAGAGGCCCATTATTAGAACTCATGTTTTCATTAACACCCTCACTTTGGTATAGAACAACAATAGTCTTGTATGTTAATAATTTAGAAGAAATCAATAGATTTTTGGATGTGTGGGTACATTTGGAATTAGAGTGAAAGTTCAAGATTTCATTTTAGACAAGCAAAAGTTTGGGATGTAATCGAGATTGGACTTACAATTTGAAAATTTTAGGAAATTAGTTCCTTAAAGAATTTGTCACCAATATGAAAAATGCGTATGATATTGCTTATAAGCTTTTCAAGGATCTCCTCAACAAAATTTGCGATATCGTAGGAAAATTATGTGTAATAGTTCTTTGTTCCCTTGTGTCATACTGGCCACCAGTTTTCTCACCATTCATCCGCTAAGTGGACGGGCCACTTTCTTTGCAGCAACGTCAGTGTCCCTATCATACTATTACTTTTTCCTTTTGCAATGATTGATCTGAAAAATTAAACTTCACTATAATTAACAGTAATTCTACAAAATCTAACATGGTATTAAAATAAGTAATCATGAGTTCAGAAACATATGTTGCTCCAACAATTCTATAAAAAGCTTTTGAGTTGACCTTTTAATGGAGATGTTCTCCCAAGCAAGAGCTATGTAAATCTTGGAAGGTTCTCACTAGCGTCTAGAGATTAATCAAATTGCAAAAATTCTGATATTGTTAAGTATGAATTCCACAACCTTTCTGCTCTTGGAAGATGAACAGTCTAATCTCAATATTTGATTCATCCAAAATCACGATAAGGTCCTTAGTCTGTTCAAGTAATGAAATTATTTGTTTATCCACTTGTGACAAAAACAACCCTTGTGAACTCAAATATCTTGATTATTCTAATTGGGTAAGTTTTGAAAATGGACTATACCAATTGAATAACTTTTAGAACTCAATTATATTTTCCCAACAAATTTAGGACTTTTTGGTACACTTATCCCTGTGTTATTTATATACATGTAATCTTTCTTCACTTATCAGTTTAAATTTTTGAGTTAAACATTCTAATATGGTATCATAGTCAAGTTTTGCTTTAATCTTTTTTGAGTTGAACATTCTAGCTTGCACATGTGAGAGGGTTTTCCATCCACTAATTAGTTTAACCTTTTAGATTAGACATTCTAGCATAAGTAATATTTTATTTAGTAAATTAGGGATGTTTGAGAATTACAGTATCAAAGAATAATTAAAAGAGTACAATGGGTGTTTATCGAAGTTAAAATGAACGTGCATGTGATGTAAATCGAAATAATCATGTCATTAAGTGCTATACATGCTATGTCGTCAAATTTTAAATAAAGTTATTATCAAATTTAATTTTCTTACCATAAATAACTCTGGGATACTCGGGCCTTAGTGTCAGGGTCTTGGACCCAGCCATGGGAGAGTTGAGCTCCTCGTTGGGGTCCGATGCACTTGGGCACATCGCTAAAGGCTTGGTCACTAGCACCAAGATCTTAAAATTGGTCTTGAGGGACCTAGGCTCATCTACCAAGGTCTCAGACTCGAGTATCAAGGACCCATGCTCAAGCATTAGGCACTAGGTCTCGACCTTGGGGACTTAGCCCAACCTCCAGAGTCCTAGTTGTTGAATTCAGAGTTTCTTGGGCCTTGCCACTATGAACCAAAGAATAAGCCCTGGCGACCTAGGCCCTACCTTGATGGACTTGGGGTTGGGTGTCAGTGAGTTGGGTGTGGGAGCCAGTACCTTGGCACCTAGGTCTCAGGCTTGGCATCAAGGGTGGTGTCTGAGGAACTAGGCCCGACCTTGATTAACTTGTGCTCGGGCGCTAATGACTTGGGCATGGGATTTGGTACCTAGGCAAGTATACTGGGGACTTGGGCATAGACATTAGGGTCTTGAACCCCACCTCAAGTGACTTAAGCTTAGCCTCAGAAGATCAAGGCTCAGCTTCTATGGACTTGAGGTCAGGGACTAGTGACTTGGCCATGGAAGTTGGGTACTTATGCACGTTCATCAAGGACTCAAGCATGGATGCTAGGGTCTTGGCCCAACCTCACTAGACTATAACCCGACCACCAAGAACCCGAACATGGACGTCGAGATTCCCATGTCCAAGCACTGATGACTAGTTGTACTTTGGAAAGTAATTTTTGATTTATTTATACATGAAATTATTTTTCTGAATTTAAGTCCAGAATTTTCCTTGACTACAAAAAATCTTTTGCTCTAATTCATTTTCTTAAGCAATCCAAACACCAAAAATGAGGAGAACATTCTTCATTCTTCGACAGAAAATTCTTTGCGGAACACCTAAAGAGAAATTGAACCTTATCGTCATGCACGGTGCATGACTAACAACAAAAATTTAGCTAACTATAGGTAACAACATCCAACGCTCAAATTGGGAGGATGCGTGACTTCTTTAATCAAAGGCTAGACTTTCGTGTTACTTCTTCTGCTTCGCCTTTGCCTCGTGCATTGGAGCTCACGCGCCTTCGTGACAATCGTCACCAACCACCTGCTCCCCTCTTCCTCCGTGTCTTATTTTGCCTTCATTCTTCTATAAAACTTTTCCCACCATATCCTCACATCCTATCCTATCATCTCTCTCCCTATCCTATCATCTCTCTCCAAGCACAGACTTCTCCGTGAGCTACAAGAGATCTCAGTCAACGTTTCCGATCGAAGATGAGCCAAGGCAACAGCCAGAACCAAATCCCAGGTTAATAATCATCCTCCATCGATCCTCCTGCCCTCTTGATCTGGACTCTCTGTCTCTCTAATTTTTCGCAGATCTGATCTCGGCAAGATCGTTCCTTTTGCACTCTTTTTATTGCAGTAATAAGGACATATGTTAAATTTAGGAATTGAGGGATCGCGGGCGGGTTGCTTATGATTAGGGTTAAGTAAGAGATTCGAGATCATATAGTGGTCGATTGACGATGTTGCAGCAGCAGTTCAGGACTCGGTTTTTCATCTGTCCGTCCATCCGTCTTTCTTTTTCTAAACTTGACATAAAGATCAAATCTATCACTTGATCTTCTTCATTAGAACTCTTGTCTGAATTCTTGAGAGTCACCAGCGATCTTCAGGGGTCTGGTGGAGGTGGTGGCTGGGGCCGTTGGCCCCCGGCCACGGAAGTTCAAACAACTTTTTCCCAACTACTCAGCTTGAATTACACTCTACCGATGACTTGTGATGAATCATAACGGTATGCAAAATTTGTGCAGTGGCCTACCCACCACCGGCATCGGCAACGACCTACACGGCACCGCCCCCACCGGCCGGCTATCCCACCAGGGACGGTCAACAGCCTGCCCAGAAGGCCGTCCCTATTGAGACCAAGACTAGGGGCGATGGCTTTTGGAAGGGCTGGTACGTTATCGTCTCACGATGCAGCCCTATTTTGTCTCTTTGCTAATATTTTTTTAATATTTATAGGTTCAGCTAATTATACATTCACTTTTCCTAATTACTCTCCTTTCTCTGTTTACCAGCTGCGCTGCGCTGTGCTGCTGCTGCGTCCTGGAGGAATGCTGCTAGGAATTCCCGCCGAAAGGATCGCCGACCGCCCTGATTGTCGCTCTTTGTAATTTAGCACTCGATTTGCATAAACGGGACATCATATTGTCACCGTATACGTATTATTGTAATATATACGGGTGTTTCTGAACGCCTGTTTAATCTTTCATGTCATCAATTCAGTCTTGTTTCCTCTTTATATATATTTTCCCCCGTAAAGTGAGTCCGACATGAGTTTAAGCGTGGAAAATACGATGTGAGATGTCAGAATTTTCGACTTCATTCTAATGGGTGGCGATGCGAAGAACACTATAAACTCCATTTCCGTCGCATTTTAGTGGAAATGACATCAAACATCGAACTCAATTGGATAATTGTAGCATACTTCAGCAGTTATCCAAAAAACTGCACAAGCAACTTTTATTTTTATTTTTATTTGAGAGAGAGAGAATTATAATTTTTAATCAAGGGCATATGAAACCGTCCGCGTAGATTGGCTAATATTTTATATTTTCCGAAGCAAAATGTTAACAATTTTCTGAGATTGAAAAGGACGTTTTCAAAGTTGGACGGCCTAACTCCTTGATGGTTGCGTGCTTGACTAGCGTGCAAACCTTCTTTAAAGCATTTCGTCATGAATATGATATTGCTTTGTACGTGCTGAAATCTCTCCTTAATTAAATACGTGATATTTTGGGATGGTTCAAATCGTTGAAAATACTTATATATATTTTTATTATAAAGATTAGTCACTGTAAAAAAAATACAGATCAAGAGATTAAGAAAAAAATCCACCTGCTACGTGTCTCCTCGTGTGAAATTGGCCACCAACTTTCTCATCATTTACCCACTCAAGTGGAACGCATTTTAATTAACTTGATAATTCCGAACGCATTTTAATTAACTTGATAATTCCGATTTGTGGGTGAGCTATCTAATTTGGGGCAATATCAGCGTCACTATCATACCATTATTATTATTATTATTATTACTACTACTACTACTGTAACAAGTTCAAATAAAAATTGGAATAAATGTTGTGCTAGTTGAAATGACTGGCTCCCGATAAAACGCAACATGAAACCCATTCAATTATTTTTCTTTGGCAACCCTAAATTGATTGCCTATAATTTGACAAAGACCTTATATTAAGATATAACAGTTGTATAGGGCCCAAAAATATGTCTTCTTATAAGTCAAGTCGCATCGTCACGTCCAATATAAATGCATTACATTGAAATCAGAATCATATTTCTTCTTATAAGTCAAGTGGCATTGTCACGTCCAATGTAAATGCATCATCATTTACATTGAAATCAGAATCAATTATGGAGTATAAAAATATCTGCTATTTGAACAAGTCTACGAAAACAATGGAAAGCTTTCTGTTCAACCTTCTAATGGATATCTTATTGAGACTCCCCACAAGGACCTTTGGTTCGATTTGTGTGTGTACGTAGATCTTGGAGTATTCTTTGTACTAACTACTCCTTTGTCAGAGTTTATCTTGAGAGATCAACCAAACTGCAAAAAATTGATTTTGTTGAGTACAACATAGACATTTGATCAAAAAAAAAAAAAGTACAATATGGACAACCTTTTGAGAGCGCAAATGCGGTATCTCCTAAAAGCGAACAATCAACCCAATACTTCACATGTCCAAGATCATGAGAAGGTCTTTTTAGTTGGTTCATGCAATGGAATTATATGCTTATCTGCTGTTAAGAGTAGGAACCCTCACCACTCATAGATCTTTCTATGGAACCCATCAATTGGTCAAAACATAGCCCTTCCCCAACCCAACTCTAATGTGTCAGACATGGTTGGATTTGGATTCAATTCCTTGAGTTGCCATTCTTGATGGTTTTAAAGTAGTCGATGTAAATACTTATTTGAAAGAACACCTGAACTATACCTCTAGAGTGGAGGAGTAAAACTTAATAAGAAATTGTTGGAAGCAACTTGGTGATATTGTCCCTCAATTGCTTCTTCAACATTTAGGTGCTCAAGTTATCTCTGATAATTTCATCTGTTAGTGCCCTTCTTTTCATGTGTCGATCCTATTTGATGTAGTCGATGATGTTTTCCTGAAAATGGTACTACCCTATATAATGCCTCGTGGACTGAAACGCATTAGCTTGCTCACTGGATGCTTGTCTCTAATGGTAAATAACTCCGAAGACTATGAAGTATGGGTTCTGAAAGAGTTCGGCGTCCTTGATTCATGGACCAATTTACATCAGATGGAGGTTTCAGAAAGAGGCATTGGGTATTATTGGCCACTTGGGCTTGCAATTTCCAGAGAAGTTTTCTTCGTAAAGGTGAGTTTTGTGGGCTCATTATTCGAATCTCCCTTTTATTTGGTTTTATACGACACATGAGGGAGAAGTGGGCTCATTCCCGATGGGTTACTTGCACACAGAGTTTGGTTTATCAGCTATCCACAAACAATGCTGGGAAATAGGTGATTGGAGCATTGGAGAAATGTACTATGTAATATCAAAGAGACTTATATTTGGATGAAGATGAGTCTTTCTTCATTCCATATGCTATGATACTATACCTCTGACATAATTTCAAATTAATGAGCAAATCGCCATGTAATTTGTTGTTTTGGTGAATTTTGAACAGTTTGAGAATGGTAGCATCATTGCCAATTTAAGTGAATGTGCATGCGACGTGAATAGATATAATTATGCCGTCAATGGGGTTGTGATTGATTTTACTATTAAATTGTATAAAGATAAATATAAAAAAATCTAACAATGTTCTATTTTCTCTTCATTTCTCCAACAAATGAATTTATCAAAGTGACGTTATAGAAACTTGGAACATAAATAAATAAATAAAGTGAAAATGTTGGGTTCGCATAAAGCCCATACCTGTTGGAGACTTTATGTCACTAAAGCCCAAACTCATACATCTTTTTTGTATTAGAGTCTGAAAATATGTGCTCTATCGTTTAAAACTAAGAACTATCATGGACCATGTGGCCCTATGGGCCCAATCACTTTTTTTGGTCGGAAAAGGTAGATAAGATTCATTAAAGAGAGTTTTGCGTATACACATTTAAAACATCAGAGTAACATAAATTCCAAAGGACTTGACAAGGATAAATTGTCCCATTGCTAGTTAGACTTCTTTTTCTTTAGGCTTTAGCGATCTAATATGCAACTTTGTTGTTCTCTTTAGTGCAATGGGACCATTTAGGTTCGAGAAGATAGACATTAGATCATGCCCTCTAGCGATAATAGCATCTACCTCCCAGTTGAACTAATTTGTACTCAATAAGGCTTCAATGTCTTCGTCACTGTCTGACTCAAGGGTTAAGTCTTCTGTCGTTCGAGTGGAGAAGAAAGTTAGGGTTTCCACATTGAATTAGTTAAATTTTATTCTTACATCAAATCTGTATTCTTATACGTAGCACCCTCTCCACCGTAAGTGGGACATGTTATTGTCACCGTATACCTACAATTGCGATATTCACCGATCCTCTTGAAGTTCTCTTTCCGTCCATAAAAGCGGAGTCCCGACACGGATTTGAGCATAAGATCAGCGAGTGTGTGGATGTTATGTTGATGGGTCGCAATGCAGAAAGAATTGCTGACTCTCTATCTTCGGTTCATTTAGTGTTAAATGACCATGGATTGAACAGATCAACCAGAGGGCAAGTAGAGCTTGCACCAAGAGCGAGTATCGCGAAAGGCAAATGCTAAAGGATTTCGTCATGAATATTGAGACTTAAACTAACCATGTCTTTTGCTATTGATAGTATTGCTCAGTCAGTTTTTCTTCTTCTTTTTTTAATTGGTGCTACTCTATTCGTATTATAACTCTCACTCTTAAACTAACTATGGGAATTAAAACCCATATCTAAAACTAAATCGTCTCTACCTTAAAGGAGAGTGAATAGATTGTTTGAGAACTATGAAAAATATTTGAGGAATATAATAAGCTCAATTTCAAATGTTGGTAGAAACATATTGTAAAAATCAAGTGCCTGTGCTGCTATATAAAAGATGTTGATGATTACGAATAGGTAATACTAATAGTGAGGAGAATATATAGTGTTGTGGCTTTATCCCAAGCCTATATCCACTCCCAACATTAACAGCCACAGCAAGGCTGGAATCCACTAATAATCTTCAAGATAAGTTACAATTAGCAAGTACCACCTTTTTAATAGATCATATTATCAAGACTCACTTACTACTATTATTCTTGTACACTTATTCTTGTTACTGATTATAGACATTAGCATCACTTAGACATTGACACTAGGATTTTGTAGTGGCTAACAACAAAAACATAGCAAAAAAGAACACTCAAAGCCCAAGACAGTTATTGTTATTTTCTACCCAACCCAATTACTTATCTTGAACTCAATATATAGTCATCCATTCTCAAATATCCGTTGCCCATCGAAATCCTCAAGTAGCCATTGGTTTTATTGTTGCCAAAATAGATCATTGCTAAAGATTGTCAAAACGACTCTCTAACATTGGCAATGTCCCCCTCATAGTGGTAGTTTCCTAAATCAGCATACTTTTATCAAACTTGCTCTTCAATGCCAAAACTGCTCCTGATCAACAATAGTGATATTCCATGAATTCCAAGACTTTATAACTACTATTTTCTTCTTTTCGATGTTCTAGGAAGGTGGTCAAGTGACCAGCATCTTTCAGGACTAAATATCCTTCAATCCCTTACCTATAATTAGAGGTGTGCAACCAGATCGGGTTTACTTGAGAACTGGACCGCATCACCCGAAAAATAGAGTCGGGAACTAGTCCAGGAATGGGTTTAGTTTTTGGGAACCAATTCCAAGTGAATACCCATTCAGAATCATATCGATTTTGGAATCGGTTTTTACTCTGTTAAAAAAGCCGGTTTGTCGCTAATGTTTATGCAATGTTACACTTTTTGCTTTGTCTTATGATGTTTATTTATGATAATTAGCCTCATGGATCCTTAGTTTTTCATTTAGTCAAAAATTTAATGTATTTATTGATTACATATGCTTTATGTTTCAATACAAATTAGGAGGGTTATGTTGTTATTTTATGGAAAATTAATATAAAATTCAAAGTTGTATAGGATATTGGATTGGTTGCAAAATAAGTTCTAATGGAAACATGATAGACCCTATTCCTGGACCAGAAAAATGGGGTCAAGTTGAAAACATGGTCTAGTACAAACAGAATAGGGTATATGGTTTAAAAAAGAGGAACTAGTTATAATAGGGTCATGTACAGGGTGCAAGTCTGGACCCTACTCATGCTGGATTTGATCACCCTTATCTATAATCAAGACATGAAAATCTTTACTAGTTTGTTGATATTATCGATTGGTAAACCACGTGGGCAACTTACAATCAATCATCCAATGATCTCATTGGCTTCTTCAACATATAAAGTCTTGGAAGAACATTAGCATCCTTGCTAATTCCTTGTCTTCTCTAATTAACCATTTCAATTTCCAAAGATCTCCAAGAATATCAACATCCTCACTAATTTTTTTATCTTCACTAATTTGATTGAGTCAGCTTCCAAATATCTCCAAAGACACTTCATACACACACTAGTTCCTTATCTTCATTGAACTCACAAGGATCACCATTATTGTCACAGGCTTCCATGTCATCTAAAATTGGCAGCTGCTTCGGTGTCAACAAAATGTTGCTCTGATAACAATCCACTGCACTTGATAATGATGTTAATCTTTTTGGTCCTTCCAAGCATATTGGCAATTTCAACTCTACTAAATTATTCATCTTTATGGTCCATCAAATTTTATTGAGCATCCTCATAGGCTTGCTTACCATACCAAGTTCATCTAACTATTTACCTGATCTTTGTACCTTCGTGTTATCATGAACATCACTATTCTTCTGAACTTGTTTATGCTCGATAACGGTCCTTCTTAATGTTCACCTTATTTGGAGATCTTTCTAGCTTACAAACATCTTCAATGCCCAATATCTTATTCACCTCATATATCGGCAAAGTAATCTTGATAGTGGTAAAAGCACGCCTCTTGTAGAATATTCTAGTGTTGTTTATGACATCATATGCATATCAGCTTGTGTATATATCTCCCGGCACTACTCAATCAACGCACATTAGTAACATTTGATTGTCTCTGTCATCTTCAAAACAATATAAACATTTTCCCAACATCACGATGGATAGAGATGAATAGCAAATATCTCAAAAATATTTCATACACTTTATGATCATTTGTTTTTGCATATTAAGAGCCATACACTATCTATTAGTCTTTTGAGAAGTGAACAAAGTATTGTAGAAATGTCTGTATTCGTAATAGTGTGATCTACCAAGCTTCAAGCAGAAGCAATTTTGGGTAGAAGCAATGCAAGCTATATTTGTATATCTCGAGAGCTACTAGCGAAATTCATCCTTGTTGGTGACCATTAATTTGGAATAGTGGATGTAGACTTATCCCAAGCCAAACCACTATAAATCTATATTCCTCTATTTCTCTCTCTTATTAATTGCAATTTTATTTATTTGATAGAATCAATGTGCATGTAGTTTCTGCTTAATATCCAGTTTGGTTCTACTCAAACAAACTTGCTTCTACTTATTTCTGCAAAAGAGTTGTCAAGTTTGTTAAATAATCTATTCACCCATATCACTAGCCGTAACAAAGCCCAATATGATTTGAGATTAAATCTCCATTGAACTAGGGTGGACAATGGGGGAGCATTAAGTCCTAATAAGGAGAAGGCATTCAAGAGAGAGATTCAAGAGGATTGAAAAATAAATACTCATTTAGGTAAGTTAAAGATTTTGTATTTCAATCAATTTTCTATTCTAACTAGATTTCCTAATTTAATGTTTCCTAATTAGATGTTTCCTAGATTGAGGTTTTCCAATTAGATATTGAGATTAAGGTTTCCTAATTAGATGTTTCTGGATTAAGGTTTCCTAATTAGATGTTTAGATTAAGGTTTCCTAATTAGATGTTTTCCAGATTATGGTTTCCTATTTTGATATTTCCTCATTTAAGGTTTCCTGCTTTAACATTTCCTACTATGCTGTTCCTGAGTTAAGTGTACTATCCCTCTATAAATAAGAGGTGCTTTTCAATTATAGATGCATATTTGTAAATTGATAATATGAGAGTTTCTAGCAAGTAATCACTTGAACGAGTTTGCAAGATTCATGGCAAGTTTTCCAATCGACGTTCTAGTGGAGATCTTCTTGTGGCTCTCCGCAAAATCTTTGGTCCGATTCAGGTGTGTATGTAAATCTTGGAATTCTCTCCTCACTAGCCCCTTTTTCATCAAAGCTTATCTGGAGAGATCGATCAAATTGCACAAATTCGATCTTCTTAAGTATGACTTCAACAACATTTCAAGAGTACAAATTCACTATTCCCCCAAGAATGAACTATCAGATCTCAATAATTCATTTGTGGGAGATGGCGAAAAATTCAAATTAGTTGGTTCATGCAATGGAATAGTTTGTTTGTCCACTTTTGATTGTAAGAATCCTCACCGCTCAAAGATCTTTCTATGGAACCCATCAACAGGTGAAAACCGAGCCCTTCCTCAACCCAACTTCTGTGTGTCAAACTTGATTGGATTCGGATTTGATCCCTCAAGTGGTCATCTAGATGATTTTAAAGTGGTCAACGTGAATATACATTTTGAAAAACATTCGAATTACACGTCCCAAGTGGAGGTGTATGATTTTAGAAGAAATTGTTGGAAACAAGTTGGCAACATTTTCCCTCCATTACTTACCAAACACTTACGCCATCAAAGCTTTTGCAGCATTTTCCCTTCATCGCACTTAGGCCATCAAGTTATCTTCAAGAATTTCATCTGTTGGTGCCCCATTTTTTGTGTCGATGATGAAATCGTCACATTGTTAATACTGTTTGATGTAGTTCAAGATGATTTCAGAAAAATGGCATTTCCAGATATAATGCCTCCTACGGAGAAACATATAAGCTTACTGGATGGATGCTTGTCTCTAATAGCATATAACTCATCAACTGACCATTACGAAGTATGGCTCATGAAAGAGTTTGGCGTCTGCGAATTGTGGACCAAGTTGTATACAATTGGAAGCATTGTGAATTGTTGGCCAGTGGGGTTTGCAATTTCTGGAGAAGTTTTCTTCCTAGAGAAATTGTACAAGGGTTTACGCTACCATTCTCCCATTCAATGTGTTCTGTACAACGTGGGGAGTGAAGAGTTTGAGAAATTTGGAGTCGAAGTCGATTCTCTCTATAGCACTCAATTGGTTCCTTGTATAGAGAGTTTGATTTCTCTCTCGTCTGCAAACAATGTTGAGCATTAGTTGGTTGGGAAAATTGCCTTGCGACATATTAAAGAGACTACCATTTGTATTAACAAGGTTCTTTCTTTTATTTCCATTGTACTTTTCATAATATAGCTCTTAATTGGATTTCGATGATTTGACTGCTGAGTTAGTTTAGAGTATTATGAGTGCAATCCCAAGTAAAGTGAACTTCTTTCCCTAATCCTTTTGTGTGTTCATGAATGTTATGTGTCTCTCCGTGCATTATCAGTTTGTATTGGATTCACTAATTCACAGTAAACACGACGTGCATCCGACGGTATTGTTCTTTCTAAGTTAGCTGACTCAACAAAAAATATTTGATAAAATACAAAGCAACAAGGCAAACGAAGTCTTCCTAAAGTTCAGAGACATTATCTCATCCAAAGAAGTTGACCCCCATTTGTATAGAAATCCTAAGCAACTTTTGAAGTCTTAAGAGATTTGCTGAGCACCTGAAAAACTGTGCGACAATAATGGTAGGGTAGCCGGTTGACATTCTAATGGGGATCTTATCGGGACTCCCCATTATTAACACCTAAATTTTGATTGATCATTAATAATTTTATGTACAAAAATTTAGAGATTAATTTTAACCCCTAAATAAAAATATTAGAATTAAATTGAATAGCATATAGTTTTATGCGCATTTATTATTATTGCATTGGCAATGGACCGACGGTGGATGGACTTCAATTGATGGTTTTGAACTTTAATTTAATGAGTTGGACTAAGCTTACGGTGAGAGAGGATTTTGCTAAACTCATTAAGGAGTGATGAGTTGGAAGATGAGAATATTCCAAAGAAAATTTGCATTATTCTTTCAATATTCAATGAATCTTTCATATATATTCATGCAATATATACATTGTGGGATATATATATCTTGACAGAATGGAAGATTTCGGATGAAATATTGAAAAAATATTGCATGTGGGATATATATTCTTTGGGCAAGAGCTAAATAGGTTACGTGTAGATTTATCATTTTTCCTTAAATAACATAATCCTCTCATCTATTGGGCTAGCCTGTAGTGGACTAGCTTGAGTTGGACTGACCTGTAATGGGCTGCCCTAGATGTAACTAAGCCTGGCCCATTTGATCTTGTAAATCAAGGGTCTGAGACGATATCTCTTCTTGATACTGCTGCTCAAATTCTGGTAGGTTCTGAGCCATGGTAAGAAAAAAATTCTTCACTTGCTTCTTGTTTCCTAAGAATGGATTTCCTCTGCCAGAATATAACTCTGTTTTGCAGGTCAGAATTTTCTGGTCAACAAGTAATCGGTAGACAGAAGGAATTGAGCAGGGGTTGGATCTGGATGGTTTGAGTGGAAGCGGAACTAGGAGCTCGCTGGCTTTGATACCATGAAAGAAAGTGAAGAAGACAAGCAAAGATAGGATAGAATTGAGAGAAAAAAAGGAATTTGTATTTTCTGTCTATGTATCATTCAATGTACAAGGGACTTGCATATATAGTACAAGGGATGTTCAATAAAAGGAAACAATATATTCTACAATATTGTATCCAATATAAATTGATTTACTAAATCAATCTTAATCTTGGATAGCATATCTTAGGGAGAATTGCCAAAAAAGTCCTAAACCTATTGGGGTTGTGCCAATTTAGTCCTAAACCTTTTTTTATGACCGATTCAGTCCTAAACCTTTTAGGATTATGCCAATTGAGTCCATCCGGCCAAATTTGGCCGGCCGGAGCTGACGTGGACGCCGGCAACAATATTTTAATAATTTTTTTATTATTTTCCGAATTTTTTTTTGTTTTTCCCGATTTTTTTCTTTTCTTTTTTTTTCTCCCCTCCCCTCCCCTCCCCTCCCCCCCTTGCTAGCGGTAGTGGCCGGCCAGCTCCGACGAGGCTGCCAACGAGGGCCACGAAGCCCTCGCCGGCGGCCATCGAGGGTCTCGGCCCCTGTCAGACCGGCCACCCTCGTCGGTGGCCTTGCCCAGACCAGGGTGAGGCCTGGGGGCTGCGGGCGAAGGCGGCCTCGCCCACGGCCAGGCCATGGCGAGGCCGGCCTCGCCCAGATCTGGGCGAAGCCGGGGCCGCGACCCTCGCCGGCGGCGCCCAGATCGGGGCGAAGCCGCCTCGTCGCGGCCGGCCTCGTCAGATCTGGGCAAAGCCGGGGCCACGACCCTCGCCGGCGGCCCCTAGGTCTGGGCGAGGTCGCCGGCGAGGGCTTCGCGGCCCTCGCGCAATGGCCGGCAGCCTCGTCGCCGGTGGGGGGGGGGAGGGGAGGAGAGGGGAGAAAAAAAAAGAAAAGAAAAGAAATAGAAAAATTAAAAAATCAATAAAAAATTTGGAAAATAATAAAAAAATAAAAAATAAAAAATATTAAAATATTGTCACCGGCACCGGCCGGTGTCCACGTCAGCTCCGGCCGGCCAAATTTGGCCGGATGGACTCAATTGGCACAATCCCAAAAGGTTTAGGACTGAATCGGTAAAAAAAAAGGTTTAGAACTGAATTGGCACAATCCCAATAGGTTTAGGACTTTTTTGGCAATTCTCTCGCATATCTTCTAACAGACTTGAAGTGCCTCGAACTTTTCATTTTGTAGGCTGTATAGAACCAAATAATTGGGAGACTCGAAGAGTGAACCCACCTGCGTGCTCTTTACGAAGAAAACTTCTCTAGAATATACAAACCCAACTGGCCAATAACGCATGCTGCTTCGCATAAACAATTCAAACGAATACAACTTGGTCCACGATTCGCGGACCCCGAACTCTTTCATGATCCATACTTCACACTGTCTAGTCGATGAATTATGCGTTATTAGAGATAACCATCCATCTAGTGAGCTGATATGTTTCTCTTCAAGAGGCATCATATCTAGAAGTACTATTTCTCGGAAAACATCATTAACTACATCAAATAGGATCAACGATGTGACTGTACCGTGATTGAGGCAAAAACAAGAGCACCAACAAATGAAATTCTTGAAGATAGCTTGATTGCCTAAGTGTTGGATAAGCGATGGAGGGAAAATGTTGCCAAGTTGTTTCCAACAATTTCTTTTAAAACTATACACGTCCACAAGGGAGGTATAGTTTGGGTGTTGTTCAAAATATATGTTCATGTTGACCACTATAAAATCATCCGGATGACCACTTGTGGGATTGAATCCAAATCCAACCAAGTTTGACACATGAAAAATAGGTTGAGGAAGAGCTATGTTTTCACCAGTCGATGGGTTCCATAGAAAGATTTTTGAGCGGTGAGGATTCTCACAATCAAAAGTAGATAAGCAAACAATGCCATTGTGTGAACCAACTAACTTGAATTTCTTGTCATCTTCAAGAAATGAAATATCAAGATCCAATAGTTGGTTTTCATGAGAATAGCAAATCTGTACTATTGAAAAGTTGTCCAAGTCATACTTAAGAACATCAAATTTGTGCAATTTAATCGATCTCTTGAGATAAACTTTGATGAAAGGGGGCTTGGTGAGAAAAGATTTCCACAATTTACATACACACCTGGATCGGCCCAAAGGTCTTATGGAGGGCCTTAAGAAGATCTCCATCAAAATGTCATCCGAAAAACCTGCCATTGATCTCGCCCCCTTTTCACGTGCTTAGCATCTCTTTGAACTTGACCATTCGCTTCTGGTTTCAATGTAAATAGTGGTGAATTTCTTCGGATGCAACTATCCCTTTTGACTTTCGCCGGCACTTCTTCTAGGTACGTGTTACTTGAACAACACTACAATAACAGTAGGGAGCTTTCCTGTTGACCTTCTAATGGAGATCTTATTGAGGCTCCAGCATGATGTTTGGTTCGATTCAAGTGTGTATGTTAATCTTAAAATGTTCTTCTTTCTAGCACCTCTTTTCATCAAAGTTTATCTTGATAAGGATAATTGTTCAAAAATTCCTAAATTTATTGTACGATTAATAATTCAATAATATATTTTTCAATTAAGCTAATATAATTTGAAACTTTTTGATTATTTTCCAATGTTGTCCTATCAAGTAATTTTGATCGAAAATTATTGATGTAACGATCCAATCAACATCTGTAGTTTATGTAGCAAGACCGGCTATTGACATGAATGATTTTTGCATTTTTTTAATATTCTGAGCTTTTTCTTTTTCCTTTTTCCTTTTTTTTTCTATGCATCTTCTTCCCTTCATTGGTCGCCAAGGCCTTGTCAATGGCCAGTGCTAAGGCCTTGTCAATGGCCAGTGCTGATCACCGGTAGCTGGTAGGTGGAAGAAGATAAATAGGAAAAACAATAAAAAGATATAAGTAAATAAAGGGAAAAAAGAGAAAAATTGCAAAAATCGTCCACGTCAACTAGTGGCAATTTGGTTGTGCCATATAGAATGATCAACGTTAACTAGACTGTCATATCAGCAATTTTTGGACAAAATTAGCCAGATGGACTACTTTTAAAATCTTCAAAGGATTTAGGACTACATTGGCCAAATAAAAAAGTTATGACTGAATTGGCAGCCATGCAATAAGTTTAAAACTTTTTGGATAATTCTTGTCACAAGAAAAAAAGAAGACTCCAATTCAAAATAATGCAAATTAGGTAATCAAATATTCAATGCAAGAGAAATTTAGGAATCTACCTAAATAAGGTTACCAATTCCGACGGTGCGTTCCCGGCAACGGCAAAGCAAAGGAGTGGGACTGGCAAATGGTGAGGCTTGGCCGGCGATGATGTGTAAGCTCGGCAAGGGCTCGATGCAGCGTGGCAGGGCAGGAAACGTTGGCAGGAATGGTAGTAAGACTTGGTGGGCGTTGGATACAAGGCGAAGGTGGTTGACGACGGTGGACGCTCGGAGCCGCAAGGCTGCTGGCAGGTGGCTAAACCGTTGTGACCACACGAGTACCTCAGAGGTCGCCGGAACACGAAGCCGAGAATTCTATACGTGCAGTCAACTTCCTGCTTTTTCAAGATTGCAGCCATGGTCGGTCAAGGTTCGTCGAGCTCGACCATGGTGGAAGGTCCAACGATCGAAATAGAGAACAGAAGAAGATGAACGGTAAATTTTCATAGCTTACGCGTCAATAAAGGAAAGTAGAAGATGAGCAGCCTTATTTTTTTATTTTTTTTCAGTTATCTTTTTATCTTTTCATTTAAAAAATTTCAAGTTTTCTTTTCTCTACATTAACCCAGGTGTCTAAAAAAAATAACAAAATAATAATATCAAAATCTTCCGTTAACTAAAATGGACAGAGTTAATAAAAAAACTTAATTGTCCCAATTTAACATGTTTTCGGGCTTAATTTCATTTTGTAAAAGTTTCTGAACTCAATTATACTTTGGTATTTAATTTCAGAACTTCCGGTACGCTTATAATTATGAAAGATACGCCGATTCATTATAAAATTGTTCGATTCTCATTGGATGCAACTCAGGAATCTGAATAGTTTAGATCGGTCCTCCATAGAACCGGTTGGTGCAGGCTAATTAAATCCAGTTTCCAGATTAAACTAGACTTGATGCTTGCCTCTAGTCCAGACCTATTCATTGATCTACGGGGTGCCACCTCCCCCAACCGATCGTCACAATGAGTGATCGTGACACATTTTCTTTGTCATTGTTGCCATAAATGGGACACGATATGGTCCTTGTTTTAACTATTGTTGCCATATCCACTGATCCTCTCGAAATTCTCTTGCATCTTGAGTCGCCGATTCGGCCCCTTTTCCCTCCTTTTTGTTCGATAAGGCGGAGTCCCGGCACGAATTTGAGCATAAGATCAGGGAAGGTGGGGATGTGATATTCAAGGGTCGCAATGCAAAAAAGAATTGCAGGCTCTATTTTCAGTTCAGTTAGTGTTAAATGACATTGGATTGAACAATTCAGATAGAGGCCACAGGAATTAATATTAGCATAAAGCAAAATGACTTCGAGGACAAGCTGTTTTCTTTAGGTGAAGAACTCGGAGGTGCAGACACCCCAAATGCCAAAGCTTGGCACGAGTGGACATATAAGTATCAAAATTTTCAAAAGATACACTTAAGTGTCAAAATCGGAAAAGAAATGAACACTTAAATACCAACAATAAGCCAGTTAGATTTCTAGCAAGCCACATTGGACTTCCGATAGCTATAAACTAGTTTCATTAATAAAATAATACCACGTCGGATTTCCGTCAAGCCATGTCAAATTTTCGACAAGTCATATCGGATTTCCAACAACCGTAGACTAGTCTTATTAATAAAATAATATAACATCAGATTTTCGACAAATCTCGTCGGAGTTAGCACTAAAGTATCCAATTTTCAAAAAAAAGTGGTACTTACATGTATTATTTGGAAGTTTAGATATTTACGTGTCTACCTGTATCAAGTTTTGACACTTGAGGTGTATTTTTTCTAAAAAACTCAAGATAAAGGTGGTGGACACACGATATAAATATGTCAACATTGTAATTTCAAATAAAATGATTGATTGATTGAGAGGACATCTCCATATGCTTTCCCCAGTATTAAGTTAAAATGGATAAATCCCAAAAACAAAAATAATGATAACATAAAAAATTAAGAAAAGTGCTTTGACGCGGCCGTTAGTTTACAAAAACGCCCAAATTTCTTGGCAGTTGACTTGGTCGTCGATTTTCTTACGTGGCTCTTAAAAATAATGTTAATCATTTTCTATGTCACTTTAACTAGTGCCGAGGCTCGCACAAGGGCATGCTTGAAGTTGGGCAATCGTGTGTGAAAAGAAAATGGCCATCAAACATCAACATCATCAACTCAGGGCGTGCTTTATGATCATTAACTTAGAAAGGAAGAGTTGACATTCCCCCTTCTAAACTTCACATCAAACTAAGGTAGTTGCCCACATATATAGTCTGTGGTAGTCCTCTAGCGAGACATCCAACTAGACTGCATTCCTTATTTGAATATGTCAATGTATGTATGTCTTAAACCACTCGTTGATAGGTGAATATTTTTTTTCTCACAAACTAGAAAATATAGGAGATGACATTGTAAAGTTTTTATTCTTAAGATGAAATTCCTATTTATTTCTTCTCCCTTGAGCCTTTCAAGAATCTACTCAGGTTCATGGGTAGTTACATGTTCGAGAAAGTGAATGAAATGAAAAGTTATAAGATGTAATGATTATTTTACATAAAATTGTAAGCTGACTCTTAAAACTAGAAAAATATTTCAATTCACATATATTAGTGTGTTTATAAAAATTCTAATCAACTTCTATCAAGTTATCTAAATTTATCTAAACATATCATGTTGGTATTGGTAACATGTTGGCCTAAGCATGCCGTAAACGGGTTAAAAAGATCAACTAGCCGAAGACACGATTGCCATTTGTGAACAAATGGATCGTCCATTTGTGGCCCCAAAGAATAACAAAAAACAATTCAAGCACGCTTAACTCTTGAGCCGAAGATGGCATATCAAGTGTCCTGTCGGATCATAATCCTATTAAGATGGCAGTCAAGTGCTGTCGAACAAGACAGTGGGGCGTAGGACATGATCGCGTTGATCCTGGTGACCTGCTGGAAGAAGGGAATCAGTATTGCCATGTTGAGGTGAGGCCTGTACTTCCTTTGCAAGAGGTTCATCCAAGGGTGCTCTGATCGCTTTGATTTCTCGCTCGCCGCTATCAGGTCGTCGAACTCCTCATTGACGTTCACCAAGGATCCGATTCACGCTAACCCCACTCGATCACTGAGTTTTGGGTATTGAGGAGGACGAGGGACCCGGTGGTGACAATGAGGGTCGGGACCACGGTGCCACTAAGGCTCGGGCACCACCCCAAACTGCCCTTGATCTTCGCAAAGATGTAGTTGAGGACATTGGCTACCGGGATTCCGGCCATGATGGATGACCGAGACCCAATGTTGAGAGCACCTCTGGACTTGCAAGGGCCATCTTAGAGAGGTAGAGTGGCATGGGTTGGAGATATAATCCAAATTAGCATAGGAATTACGAATGTATTAGAAAAATTAGTCATTCTAAAAGAACGGATAAAAAGAAAAAAAAACGATTGAAAATCAAATTAACCATTATATATACATTCAAAATTACTTGTAGGCCTTTTGATGTTGCCTCATGAAACCTTTATTATAAGGCCTGTGTACAAGCTCTGCAGAGGAAACCTCCAAGTGTCAACATCACGTGAAGAATTTTTAAATCTTGGCTTTACTATATTTAATGTTTGCCGTTGAAATTTTATAGAAAGAATCTCATTCATTTGGTCGAGGAATTAGAAAACCAAGGGCAACACGTATAGGGTCGAAGACATAATACATAGGTAGGTCTTATGATCAGTAAAAATAATAAATTCTTTCTAGAAAATTGATTGAACCTGAACAGGCTGAGCTTAAGAAGAAAATTGTTTGTTAGGTTCACTCGTTTTATCCCTCGAGCAAGATAGGGCCTGGTCTAACCTAGGTTGACATGGACATAAAATCTGAAACACGACATTCTCTACTGCAGATCGAAACAATATTCTCTAGCGGACATTGCCCACTCATGCAACACGGTCGTAAGTTCTAACGGCCTAAATTGTGAACTCCTCGCGGTTGGTCATATTCCTCCTACTCTGTTCGAGGAAGGCTTACCATTGTTATTGCTATCAAAATAGTAACTAACTTTTCGAGAAGAATCGTTTTATATAAACAAAATTATATGGTCATTAAACGGGAGCGTGAAGTCCCATGTGGCATTCTAAAATTAAAAAAGATTGATGAGTAATGAAAAACTAAATATTTAGAAATAGAAAAGGGAAGTTTGAAAAATCAAATCAAGCATGATTCCCAATTCCCGCCATGGGGACGGTGAACCTCGGCTAGGCGTCGCGGGAATTGGCGCAACCTATGGCATCGAAACAACAAAATAAATATTAAAAAAAGGACATTTGAAAAGAAAATTAGGCCCGAATCTCAAATTGAAAGTGGGGTTGATGAAACTTGGCCAAGCGTAGTGGATCGTCAAACGACCGATGAGGCGATGCTAGAGGGCGAGGCACCTTTGCAATTGATGATTGGGTCGTGTGATCCTACGTGCGGCGCAGCTAGGGTCGAATGACCTAGGTTAGATTTGGCCCTTGTCGAGGTTGAGTGACGGCGATGGAGAGCAAGATCTCGACAGCCCTTTTGTTGGCACCGCCTTCCACATCTTCTCTCTCTTAAGTTTATTTATTTATTTTTACATTTCAATATTTTATCTATTTGATACCTAAAAATTACATAGTAGTACCAATTTATCTAGTTAGCATGGACGAGGTCGCTTAGGAGCCTATCAATGATGAATTACATTGTCGCGACCTCACCTCGGGTGCACCACCTAGGGTTTGGCTAATGGATTACTAAGCCTAAACTTAGTTCGGACTCTCCCAAGTTCATACCAATTCGCGACTTAGGGTTTAAGTTTTTAGCATGCAAATGATTTTTATTTGGAGTCGCCGCTAATCTATTTTTTGGTGGGTCGATTAGAAACCCAAGTAAAGTAACGGGAGGATCACTTCACTCCTACGAACCAGAGACTATGGGATCGGGGCCTTGATTACGTTAGATTTTTCTAACACCCTTTTGGTACCTTTTCTCCTTTATTTTGAAAAAAATGATTTGCAGGCAGCTTGCATTGATTTTAATTTACTCCCTAACATGCAATGCGATCATGCGAGTGCCAATCATTATTTAACACTCAATCATCAAAGTATTAAATAAATTCAAGGAAAAAGATGAAATTACTTACCTTGAAGCTACGAAAGCATCTGCAATATTAGTTAGAAAATCACACTGACCTAAAAGTGATTTCTAATTAATACACGATCACTCGAATTTTAGATTTTCTCTTATTTAATGAGGCCTAAAACTAACATGCAATGCATGTAATGACGTACGAAAGTGTCTAACTATAATGGCATGCAATATGCAACCTAACATGCGAACTATATGCCATGCGACATTAATTATTTAACTTAATCTAACGCCAGAAAATATTTAATGCAACTATCCTAGTATGTCATGCATTCAAATAACCCTACATGCAATGGATGATGTGCTAGATGACATGCAATAGTTGATATTGATATAACTAGTATAAACATCTAGAGGGGGGGTGAATAGGTGTAGAGAGATTATTAAATCAATTAAAAAAAACTTTCACGATCAATGAACTAAAATCAAGTAGAGAGGGTTAGAGAAGATTGCAAACACTGTTTATAGTGGTTCGGCTTTTGAGAAGCTTACGTTCACTCTCCGAGAGACCAACCAATCAGTTGTATTTCACTATATGATCAACTGTAATTACATACTCTCGAGTGTTTGTACTTGGTGATGATCTGTCTCACTAAGTCACTCTTTGTTTGTAAAACACTAAGATAACTCAAATGCGCTCTATTAACAACTATTGAAGAATTGAATCAGCTTTGGAATAATGTTCATCTATTCTACCCCTAAGTCTCAACCTATCCTTAAATACTCTTCAAGCCATACTTGACCGTTGGCTCTTTCCTTAAGAGTTTAGTCTTCCATTTCTTGGACAGACTTTACAAGGCAAGTCTTTTTGACCATTGAGGGTAGATTAGATCCCCTTAGATTTTGTTCACCCATACAACTAGAATCTGGGCTTCCATAAGTACTCTATTCTTCATTGGAAGTTGCTCGTTAATTGATCATGTCAATCAGATTAGTATAATAGAATCAATATAAATAAGGTAAGTGAAATACTCTACCGTTGGTGATCTTATCGTGTAGGTTCATCTTAAGTTTGATGGTTTTAAGTTATGATTTTGCCTAGATTTTTAGTCTGGTTCGTTCAGACCTAAAATCTCAGTTTGGTACGTTCAAACTTAAAATCTCAGTCTGGTACGGTTAGTCTTAAAAACTTGGTATGGATAAGTCTTTTCGACTGGTAAGGTTAGACTCTTAGACCTTTCATACTTTATCTTCTGCAGCAAGCAGACTTTAAAGCCCATGTCATTCTGTGTCCTTTTCCTTCAAGAGATTGATATAAATATCATTCATAAGATATTTTGTTAGCATCAAAACTAGGAGTTTTCTCAACAATCTCCCTCTTTTTGATGGTGACAAAACATTTTATACATATAACTTAATGTTCCTGCAAAATATGGTTAAATAGAGCCCTGTTTCCACCTGTTATACTCAACTCATAAGTATAGCTCATATCAACCCTGTATAGACAATACAGCAGCAACATAATTTCATATTTAAGCTCAACATGATTTAGACTTTATCAGTACTATGTGATTAGCCTATAAGAAAATATCATTAGCCATTCATAGAACATTCATATCATAGAATCATGCATCAACACAATTATAAAGCCAACTGTCATGCATCAACACAATGATAAATCCAACTGTCATGCATCAACAAAACAAAAATTCACAAAGCCATATCTACTCCCCCTTTTTGTCAACTTCAAAAAGAGTTAGTTAGTTCAAGGAGATGGTTTTATGATGTTTTCTTGTTTGGGGTCCGAACAAGGGTGAAATCCTCCATATCTGATGCAGACTTCTCAATTCTGTCAATACACTAATTAACTATTTTCTCAAGAGTCTCCAATTTGTTATTGAATGAGGTTTCCATTGCTACTTGCAGATCTCTTATCTCTGTTAAAAGTCCTAAGATCTTTTGATAATCAGCATTTCCAGATGAAGCTTCAGGAACTAGCACTATAATATTTTCATAATGATGTTCCCCCTGATTTGATGCTTCATTCTGTCCTTGTTGCCCCTCTCTTTCCCTGTCCTCATTTCCATCTTCTTCTTCTACTTCTGCTTCTGCTTCTTCTTCTTCTTCTAGATCATTCCTTGATTCATATGCATCATTCTTCTCATGTTCTGTGTTGAGAATGTTTTCTTCATGTGTTTCTGCTTCTGGTTCAGACATTCTCTGAGAATTTTGACACATATTTGCCAGAATTGCTGAGATGCTTTCTTCTTCATCTTCTTCATCTACCAGTAGGAGTTGTCTTCTCCTTTTGGAACTTGGCTTAGTAGTAGCTGATTCTTTGCCTTTTCGTTTTGCTGTTTCTGCTCTAGCTAATTCTTGTTCTTTTCGTCTCCAATTCTTAGCAACATCCTTTAGTCTCATCTTATTGATAATTTTCATATCAATGATCATTGTGGGAAGAGTTTTGGTACTGAATTTTCTGGGTATGTCTATCTTAAGATGATCGAAGATCCTTGTCACCAAAGCTCCATAGGGTAGCTGTCCTTTGTCTTTTAACACTATTCGATACATATGAAATATTATTGTATGAGGCAGTGAGAACAATACTCCTTTTTCAATAGCCCACATCACTTTTGCTTCAGATTTGGCTACATTAGTCTTTGATGAGACTTTTGGACGAATGTAGCTGATAATGATTTTGTGCAAAATTGTTCTCGCAGAAGTTAAAAGAGGATAGGTTATAGTGACCCTTACAGACTTTGTGAGAAACTTACACACTGTTTCATAAGGGACGTCTATTAGCTTGAATGCTCCTCTCTCAACTTTTATAATGTTAGCAAGAGTGTTTGAGCTAACATCATAGAACCTGTCATTCACATTGAATTGCATTCTGTCTAGAGATAGAAATGTCAAGTTCGAGTAGAAATATGCTGTTAATTCAGAGTAAACAGCAGTAGAATCAGTGCAGAATTTGTCCATCTGCAATTTCTCAAAACATTCTCGCAGATTCACATTAGCAGCATCCAAATAATCAAAATCTACAATTCTATGGTTCATGACTCCTCGATCCAACAATTTGTTAAAGAAAGTCTTGTGCTCTTTGGATCGAAATAATTTCCCAGTTGTGTTTTGGACTATAGCAGCTATTCCCATTCTCACTTCAAAATTTCTGTATATCTTCTCATCATCTTCCTTCACCTTATCTTTGCTTCTCCCTATATCACTAACTCGTTCTTTACGAGTAGGTAATGATTCTGCAGCCTGTACTGCTTGAATGAGACAGAGTTCATTCGTATACCCATTTTCTCTCAAGAAAAATAATTTGACATCTTCCCTAACATTTCTCTGGACTAATTTCTCATATCTCCTCATAATTACATGAGGATTTTCAGTGGGTGTCGGTAGAGTTAATCCAGACGTACCTCTACGTGGGACATTCCTTTCTTCAGATGGAGAGTGTAGAGTTCCTGGAGATTCCTCATTGTCCTCTTGATTTCTTTGAGGAGAAACTCTTGGAGATTGTCCTTGAGTATCTTCTGAAGTCTGTGTGAGGTCGAAATGCGTTTGCCCTCCTTCGATTCTCCTTCCTCCTCTCCCAGCAATCCTGTTTGATCTTCTTATAGGAGATGGAGATCTTGATCTAGATATGGAGGATCTCGATGCCATGTTCGGAGAAGGTTGGTTTTGGCGAAGAATGATTTTGAAAGCGTTTTTCTCTATTAGGGTTTGTAAACCGTTCTGGAGAGTTTTGAAAAGAAGACCCGACTTATGGATGTTTTTATACCCTTGTTAGGAGAACAAGTGAACAGTCGCGATCCAAGATACATTAAAATAGCAATTTTTCTAAATTTAACTAGAATATTCAATCATCACAGATAAATGCCATAAAATATGCAAATCAATCATGCAGATCAAACACTTACTAAGAATTAACTAGATTTCAATAAGGAAATAGCACATCCCTAAAATACCATTATTTCCTTTTTCAATCTTCTTCTAAGAGAGATATGTCCAGACGATTACTTATGTCAAACTTTGTCATGTTCTCATAGAATTTATAAGAATGGGTTAATAATATTTAAATTCCCACAAATTGAATCGAATGTACCTTTGTCCAGCGGCTTTGTGAAGATATCTGCTAATTGATTTTTAGAATCAATAAATTCCACATATATATCTCCATTTTGCACATGATCTCTAATAAAGTGATGTTTGATCTCGATGTGTTTTGCCTTGGAATGTAAAATTGGATTCTTGGTGAGGTTTATGGCACTCGTATTATCATATCTTATTTCTATGCAGGACTCTTCTATTCCACAGTCTCTTAGTTGTTGTCTCATCGACAGAATTTGTGAGCAACAATTTCCAAGTGCTACATATTCTACTTCTGCTGTTGATAGAGCCATAGTATTCTGCTTTTTGGAGAACCATGACACTAGCATTTTTCCCATAAGTTGGCATGTTCCTGAAGTACTCTTTCTGTCTACTTTGCATCCTGTTAAATCTGCATCTGAGTAGTCGAGAAGAGTAAAATCTGTTTCTTTTGGATACCATAGCCCCAAGTTTGGATAAGTGGCTATATACTTAATTATACGTTTAATAGCATAAAGATGTGTTTCTCTGGGATCCACTTGAAACCTTGCACAAAGACAAACATTATATAGAATATTTGGTCTAGATGCAGTAAGGTAGATAAGAGAACTGATCATGCTTCTATAATTCTTCTAATCAACTTTCTTCCCCTTTTCATCCTGATCTAGTTTGATGGAGGTTGCCATTGGAGTTTCAGTCCTCTTGCTATTTTCCATTCCAAATTTTTTAATCACATCTTTGGCATACTTCTCTTGATTGATAAAATTTTCACGTTTCGTTTGATTGACTTGAAGTCCTAGGAAGAATGTCAGTTCACCCATCATGCTCATTTCAAATTCTTCCTGCATAAACTTTGAGAAGATCTTGCACAAGTGCTCATTAGATGAACCAAAAATAATATCATCTACATAAATTTGTACCAGCAGTATATCTTTACCTTCCTTCTTAATGAATAAGGTTATATCAACCATACCTTTCTTGAATTTATTGTCTAGTAGAAACTTGCTCAATCGTTCATACCAAGCTCAAGGAGCCTGTTTCAGACCATAAAGTGCATTTTTTAATTTGTATACATGATCTGGTTTTCTTGGTTCCTCGAATCCAGGAGGCTGTTCTACAAACATTTCTTCTTTGATAAATCCATTCAGAAAAGCACTTTTCACATCCATCTGATATAGCTTGAAATTTTGATAGCAAGCATAAGCAAGCAATAGTCTGATTGCTTCTAGTCTTGCAACTGGGGCATAAGTTTCATCGTAGTATATTCTTTCAAATTGAGAATAACCTTTTGCCACGAGCCTTGCCTTATTTCTAGTGACTTTTCCAAGTTCATTGACTTTGTTTCAAAAAATCCATTTAGTTCCAATGATAGTTCGTCCTTTTGGTTTGGGAACCAATTCCCATACATCATTTCTCTTGAACTGTTGAAGCTCTTATTGCATTGCCTCTATCCAGCTTTCATTTTCCAGAGCTTCATTAATTCCTTTGGGTTCAATTTCAGAGATCAGTGCAACAATACCCGTGTCCTTTTTATTTCTTGATCTGGTTTGAATTCCTTCATTGATGTTTTCAATCACAAGCTCCTGGGGATGACTAGACTTGTGCTTCCAGTTTCTATTTGGAAGTTTATCATTATTAGAATCTTCTACTGATGTAGGAATATCAAGCTGAGTTACTCGTTCTTCATGAGTTGCTTCTTTGACTGTTTCCTGGAAAGATTCTGCTTCTTTGTTGAGACCAGATCTTTCAGGAGCTGCATTTGATTCTGATTCTTCATTCACTGAACCACTCAGTTTTGAAGCTTCTTTCTCTAGAAACTTTACGTTCATGGATTCTTCCACTGTTTGAGTGTTCTTGTTGAATACTCTATATGCTTTACTAGAGTTTGAATAGCCCAGAAAAATACCTTCATCTGATTTTTCTTCAAACTTACTAGGTTGATGATTAACATTTTTAAGGATATAGCATACACAACCAAAGACTCGAAAATAGGAAACAATAGGTTTTCTTTCTTTGAAAATCTCATAGGGGGTTTTCTCAAGAATTGGTCTAAGAAATATTTTGTTAATAATATGGCAAGAAGTAGAAACTGCTTTTGCCCAGAACCGAGTTGCTACCTTGCTTTCTATAAGCAATGTTCTGGTCATTTCCTGCTGTCGCGACCTCACCTCGGGTGCATCACCTAGGGTTTGGCTAATAGATTACTAAGCCTAAACTTAGTTCGGGCTCTCCCAAGCCCATGCCAATTCACGACTTCGGGTTTAAGTTTTTTAACATGCCAATGATTTTCACTTAGGAGTCGCCACTAATCTATTTTTGGTGGGTCGATTAGAAACCCAAGTAAAGTAACTGGAGAATTACTTCACTCCTATGAACCAGAGACTATGGGATCGGGGACTTGATTACGTTAGATTTCTCTAACGCCCTTTCGGTACCTTTTCTCTTTTATTTGAAAAAAATGATTTGCAGGCAGTTTGGATTGATTTTAATTTAATCCCTAACATGCAATGTGATCATGCGAGTACGCAATCATTATTTAACACTCAATAAAGCAAAACAATAAATAAATTGCAAGCACAGGGAAGAGATACTTACCTCGAAGCAACGACATCATCTGCAATGTTAGCTTAAAAAAAATCACATCAATGATCGTAGATATGATTTCTAATTAACATGTAATTATTCAATTTTTTAAAGGTTTTCACTTATTTAATGAGGCCTAAAAAAACTAAGTGCAATGCATGCGATAACGTGCGAAAGTGTCTAACTATAATAACATGCAACGTGCAACCTAATATGCAAATTATATGTCATGTGACATTAATTATTTAATTTAATCTAAAGTTAGAAAATATTTAATACAACTATCCTAGTATGTCATGCATTCGAGTGGCCTTAAACATGCAATGACTATATGACACATGGAAGATGACCTAATTCTACATGACATGAACATGGCAATTTTTACTTTTTTATTTTTTATAATCAAAAATCGAAATTAAAACTAACCTATAGTTAAATATGTAAACTATTCTAAAAGAAAATATTTTAACAATAACCACATCCAACTAAACTATATTTTTTTTGGGTTTTCTTTTATAAACAAAATCAATTCGGGCAAATGCAAATAAATTGACGAATCATATCTCGGGCATGAGATCGGATTGGCCAATTTTTAAAAGAAATCGCGAATCATATCTCGGGCATGAGATCGGATTGACGATTTTTCAGTGCGATCGCGAATCGTATCTCGGGCGTGAGATCGGATTGACGATTATAGCATGTTGTGAAGTAAGGAAAATTTCCTAGTTCACAAGGGGTCAGGAAATCTTTTGGATATGGCAATATTGATCATATATTTTACTAAGATTGCAATTCCACGAACTAGGCAATAAAATATGAGAAAATTGCATTAATCGGGATTCTCACCTAGTTTTCGGAAACTTCCGAATTGGGCCTTGTCAAACAATGAGATCGGCAAGTTGTGGTGGTGTTCGGCGCTCAGGCACGGATCACGGTAGTGAGACTCTTCAATCGGTGAGGATTCCACGAATGTGTATTTTCTTTGTGAACGTGTCTCCAACACGTGGCTTTGGGATTTGCTGCACAAAGGACTATCAAAAGGAAGTGTTGCTAGTGGTGAAGAGTTGAACTTTGCAGGACTGGTCAACAATGTGACTCATGCGCACGAAGAAGATGCTGAGACCCGTCGGGAACCTGCAAAAGGGTTGATAAAAGTGAATCGAACGAGCTGCAGTGCCAAGGACCGGTTTAAGTTGGCTCGGATACTCGACGAAGAGAGCTGGACAGCTGGTATGAGGAGCGTCAGGACAAGCTGGACGAATGCTGATTTGGGATCTTGGCTAACGTTCGTGATCTTGCGTGAGGCTGTAGACTCAGAATGGCCAGAGAAAATTGCGTGGAGAAGACGAGGAGTGATCGCTAGTGGATGTCAACGCTCAGGAACGAACGATGAAGAACCTTTTTCGAACCTCCCCCTCCGACAACCCCTCTCTCTTCTTTCTTTTCTCACTGTGGAGAACGACGTTTTTGAGACATTCTCTTCTCTATCTTTTTTTCTCTCTTTCGTGGCTCTCTCCTTTTTTGTGGATTTTTTTTCATGTCTTTCTTCAATGTGTGTGGCTCCCTTTTTATATGTGAGAAGATTATGTTATTTAAGGAAATATGATAAATTTGCACATTGTCTATTTAGCTCTTGTATCCCACATGCAATATTTTTTCGATATTTCATCCGACGCTTTCCTTGAATATTGAAAGAATAATGAGAATATTCCCGGGAACATTCTCATATTCCAACTCGTCACCCTTTAACGAGAATATTTCATCCGACAGCTTCCTTAAATATTGAAAGAATAATGCGAATATTCTCGGGAACATTCTCATATTCTTGGGAATATTCTTATATTCCAACTTATTACTTCTTAACGAGCCTAGCCAAATTCTTTTCCCTTGTGGACTTAGTCCAACTTGTTAAATTAAAGCTTAGAACCATCAATTGAAGCCCATTTGCCATATGTCCAATGCAAATGCAATAATAAATGCTCCTAAAACTATATGCTATGCAATTTAATCCTAATATTTTTTGTTTAGGGATTAAAATTAATTCCTAAAGTTTTGTGCATTAAATTACGAATGATCAATCAAAATTTAGGTGTCAACACCTGCAAAGACCTATTCTTTCTTTCCACCACTCCATTTTGTTCTAGAGTGTAAGGAGATGAAAATGTATGTTGTATCCCATTTTTGTCACAAAAGTTTGAGAAGTCTTGATTCTCAAATTCTCCTCCATGATCTATTTTGATACTTGAAATAGAGTAACCTTTTTCATTTTGGATTCTCTTTGTAAATATTGAGAAATATGAGAAAGTATCTCCTTTATTTGCTAGAAAATATACCATGTAAATCGAGAGTAATCGTCTACTATCATAAGATAGTACTTTTTACCTCTAATGCTTTGGGTTCTGGTTGGCCCGAATAAATCCATATGAAGAAGCTATAACACACGGTTAGTATGAAGAAGCTATAACACACGGTTAGTAGAAATTTGTTTTATGGACTTGAAAGAACTTCTTACCTGTTTTCTTGTAACTTAGTGAAGGCAAGTCACGAACAAGCTCTTTGATGGCAAGCTTGGAAATTTGTTTCATACTAACATGCCCAAGTTTACGGTGCCACAAATCTGCTTCATCTTGGATTGATAATAGGCATTTTGCAGTATCTTCATTTATGTCCAGAAGATAAATGTTTCCATGTCTTCGTCCAGTAAAAGTCTGTGAAGAGTCATTGCTTGTTCCAGAACATAGGTTTTCTTTGAAGTTTATTTTGAAGCCGGCATCACATAGCTGGCTGATGCTTAGAAGATTGTAGTTTAATCCTTTGACTAGAGAAACATTGTTGATGATTAAGCTACCGATCTTGACAGTTCCTAGTCCTATAATGTTTCCTTTGGTGTTCCCTCCAAATGAAACTGTTCCTCCCTTGATTCTTTCGAATCCAATGAACATTTTTGAGTTTCTTGTCATATGTCTTGAACATCCACTGTTCAAATGTCATTTCCTCTTACTTTTGAAGCTTACTTGCAATGTTTACAAATACTCATTTTTTCTTTGGTACCCAAATTTTCTTGGGTCCATTGAAGTTAGTAGTGTAAGCTTTTTCTATCCATTTTTTGAACGGGTCTTCAGACTTTAGGATATTTGTCTTCAAAGTGTTCTTTTTCTTCACAGTTAGAACATTTGAGATTATTTCTACCAACAGGTTTTACAAAATTATTTTTGAAATGATTTCTATAAGCTTTTCGTGGAGGTCTTTGTCTTATTCTTTCCTTGACTTTAGGAAAATCAATTAGGGAATCATTTTCCTTATAAAAACCAAGTCCAGACTTATCATAATAAGAAATTTGAATGGAAAGTATGTGCTGTAGGGTTTTTGATCCTTTGGAGAATTTTGTGGTAATATCTAAGAATTCCTTTTTGAAAGAATCATTCTCCTTTTGCAAAGAATTTTGATTTTCCTTTGTTTCCAATAGTTCCTTTTTAATAGATTCATTCTCATTTAATAGAAACTCTCGATTTTCCTTTATTTCCAGAAATTCCTTTTTGAAATCATCTACTTTTCCTTTCAAGGAAACGTTCTGTTGATTCAACATGTAATTTTCCTTTTTTAATTTGGAGATCCTTTTCAGAGTTGATTTTAGATTAGAACAAAGCTCATTTATATAATCTGAAACTTCTATAGGAATATCAGAATGATTTATCTCGATTTCTCTTTCTGAGTCTGAGCCTGAATTTGTTTCAGAGTCTGAGTCTGAGTCTGAGTCTGAGTGTGCCATAAGTTTCCATATTCGTCTTCACTATCCTCAACTTCCGTGTCACTCCACATTTCAGCTTTGAGAGCCTTCTTGTACTTCTCGAATTTCCCTTTGTTCTTTTTGAGTTTGGGACAATTCTGTTTAATATGTCCCTTTTTCTTATACTCAAAGCAAATTACATCTTTGGCATAATCATCTTCGTCATCAGTTTTGCGTTGTCCAGATTATCTGTTTGGTTTCCTATTGTTGAACCTCCTGCCCTTTTTGTTTAATTTTTTTACCTTTTTGATTAGCAGTGCAAGTTCCTCGTCGTCCAGCTCTTCCTCAGAATCTGTATATCAGAATCAGTGTTAGACTTAAGAGCAATAGACTTTTTACCTCTGGATTCCACTTCCTCGTTCATTTGTTCTGCCTCATAGGACTACAGAGTACCAACGAGTTCATCGACTGTTAGAGGTGAAATTCACAGAGTTTCTCTGATAGATGTCTTCACATTATTCCAATCTTTTGACAATCCTCTCAGAAGTTTATTGACCTTCATGGGTCCAGGAACATGCTGTCCTTGATATGCCAATCCGTTTATAATTTCAGTAAAACAACTGAACATATCTCCTATGGATTCTCCATGTTTCATCTTGAAAGATTTGTATTGACGAAGTAATATGTTTACTTTGGTCTCCTTGACACGATCAATTCCTTCATATGTCACATGTAGTCTATCCCATACTTCCTTGGCTGTATCACAAGAAGATATACGATTATATTCATTAGGTGATAAAGCACAATATAGAGAGTAAATAGCCTTTGCATCAATAGTTTATCTCTTTGTTATCTCTTTTGGAGAGAGAGTGGCTGATGGTTCTGTTTCTTTCCCATTGGTGCTCTTTGATGTTTTTCTGGTGTTATCAGTAGGCTCAATTCCCCTCTCAACCACATCCCATTCCAGTGGATCTTTCGATTTGAGAAAAGCCTTCATTTTATTCTTCTAGATATTGTAATCCTTGCCGTCGAACTATGGTGGACGAGTGTTGCTCTGCCTCTCGATTAAACCTGGTGCAAGAATACTAACTATAGAGGATCTTTAACTCAGAAGTAACAAACACTTCAAGATTTTGAGTACGAGGCTCTGATACCAATTGATATAACTAGTATAAACACCTAGAGGGGGGGTGAATAGATGTAGAGAGATTATTCAATCAATTAAAAAAAACTTTCACGATCAACGAACTAAAATCAAGTAAAGAGGGTTAGAGAAGATTGCAAACACTGTTTATAGTGGTTCGGCTTTTGAGAAACCTACGTCCACTCTCCAAGAGACCAGCCAATCGGTTGTATTTCACTATATGATCAACTGTGATTACACACTCTCGAGTGTTTGTACTCGGTGATGATCTGTCTCACTAAGTCACTCTTTGTTTGTAAAACACTGAGATCACTCAAATTCGCTTTATGAACAACTATTGAAGAATTGAATCAGCTTTGGAATAATGTTCATCTATTTTACCCCTAAGTCTCAACCTATCCTTATATACTCTCCAAGCCACACTCGACCGTTGGCTCTTTCCTTGAGAGTTTAGTCTTCCCTTTCTTGGACAGACTTTATAAGGCAAGTCTTTTTGACCGTTGAGGGTAGAGCAGATCCCCTTAGATTCTGTTCACCCATACAACCAGAATCTGGGTTTCCATAAGTACTCTATTCTTCATTGGAAGTTGCTCGTTAATTGATCCTGTCAATCACATTAGTATAACAGAATCAATATAAATAAGGTAAGTGAAATACTCTACCATTGGTGATCTTATAGTGTAGGTTCATCTTAAGTCTGATGGTCTTAAGTTATGATTTTGCCTAGATTTTCAGTCTGGTTCATACATACCTAAAATCTCAGTCTGGTACGTTCAGACTTAAAATCTCAGTCTGGTACGATCAGACTTAAAATCTCAGTCTGGTACGGTCAAAGTTAAAAACTCGGTCTGGATAAGTCTTTCCGTCTGGTAAGGTCAGACTCTTAGACCTTTCATACTTTATCTTCTGTAGCAAGCAGACTTTAAAGCCCATGTCATTCTGTGTCCTTTTCTTTCAAGAGAGTGATATAAATATCATTCATAAGATGTTTTGTTAGCATCAAAATTAGGAGTTTTCTCAATAGATATAATTCTATGTGATGCATAGATAATATGATGCAACCTAGACTAGATAACATGCAAGTGATATGTTTTTTTTGTGTGTTTTTTCATGAAATTTCAAAATTAAAATAAATTTTCTAGCTCTAAAAATTATCCAATTCAATCTAAGGAATTAATCTAAACCGAATCCTAATTTATATTATCTCTAACTAGATGAACCCTATCCTAACATGCAATCTACGAATAAAATCAATCACCCAAGAAACAAATAAAATCGACGAATCGTATCTCGGGCATGAGATCGAATTATCCGATTTTCCGTGCAATCACGAATTGTATCTCAGACATGAGATCGGATTGACGATTATGGCATGTGAAGAAATTAGAGAATAATCTCTAATTTAAGAGGCTATTTGAAATTTGGGATAATATCGTAGAGAGTCCAATCAAACATATCCGCAATATTTCAAGAAAAGAAACTAAGTATTCGGAAAAAATCAAATCAAACGAGATTTTACCTAATCCGAATATAGACGCTACTAGGGCAACGGAGCAAGTGGGGCTGCTGTGGGCGTTCGATGCAAGTAGAGATCACGGTCTCGTCAAGAACAGCTCGGGCAAACAGGACAGCAGCTTGTTGACTCTACGGCAGCTCGTCGTCGAGGTCTGAACAACAGCAGCGTCGTCAAGGTCGGGGATAGTGAGCTCGGCACGGCAGGGCTCACGGCTGGTCGTCGAACTCGTGATGGCGGTGTAGGAATTGCAAGAGTAGCAGAGACCGTCGTGGTGGGGCAGCCTTGGAATAGGACTCGTCACGGTGGAACGGCGTCAACCCAACAAGGAGCAACAAGCCAAGACATCGCATCAAAGGGGAGCAGCAACGTCGGACAGGAGCTTCGGGCGTCGCAAAGATGTTGAGGTGTCATGGAGATCGAGCAAACCGTGTCACAACTTGCAGAGGTGCAACAACATGAGGTGGAGGGTACTTCGCTTGAATTCAGATCTGTGCATGCATGAAGATGAGGTGTCGAGGGGGAATTGGAGTGAACTTTCCCTCTCTCTTTTAGCTGTAGCCGTCCCTCTTCTCTCTCTCGTCACTTTTCTCTCGATTTTTTTACCGATGGCTCTCTCTCGCTTTTCTCTCGCTCTTCCCCTCGGCACCTTCACCATTTTGCTCACTTTTACAGCCGTGTACTCTATTTTTTTTTTTTGGTGTGTCTATCCCCCTTTTATAGGCAAGACAACATGGTGCCCTAAAAACAAACAAGATAATGACACGATGATCAGTTTTCTTATTACGGATATATCTTTTTTTTTCTTTTCCTATCTTTAACCATACAGATATACTTTACCTTTGAACCAACTATATCCATTCCTTCCATTCCTTTTCTTGACCATGCGGATATACTTTACCTTTGAACCAGCTACATTCTTGCAGATATGTTTTACTTTTGAACCATCCACATCCCCTGCCTTTTGTTGACAATTCAAAAATCGGCCACCGCAAATTCTTGAAAGATTATGCTCCTAAGACTATATGCTATACAATATTAAATTATGAATGATTAATCAAAAGGTGTCAACATACATATTGGTTGGCATGAACAGTAGTGTCAACACAGAGCCATTGCTGGCTTTTTGAGGGGTAATGCACGATGGACAATAAAAGCAGAAAATTGAACAGGTTCTTAGAAATTCGATGTGGCACTTTTTTATTAATTTTTAAAGTTGATTAACTCGCCGGAGAGTACAGTCAGCATGTAAACAATAAAACGACGCCGTTTAGCATCTTCACCCCCTAATAAGAACCCTAAATCCCTAAATTGAAAGAGAACCGGAAGTTGAAAATCCTAACCGACCAATTTGAGCACCTACTTTGATTTTCTCCCAAAATTATCAATCGATCTTGCAAATGAAGGGCAAAAGCATCAGCAACAGCTCACATTCATTCTGAAAAAGCAAATTAGATGGTAAGTTTTACTATTATTGTGGGTTACCAAGTCTGAGAAGAACATCTTGGACTCGGTTGAATCCCGAGAGAAGATTCTATGGATGCTGCAGGTATAGAGAAGGCTCGAAGTGCAAATATTTCAAATAGGTTGATTTGAAATTCTTCGGTCGAGTGACAGAGGTGATCTTGGAGCTACTTGAAAGACGACATCAATCTTTACATACATTAATGGATGAGTTGGAGGAAGTCAACTCAATACAAGTTCAAACGAAAGGTCTAACAACTCTAGTCAACCATTTGAAGAGGGAAGTTTCGAGGTTGAAAATTGAAATAAACTTTTATTGAGTGTTAATTGTGTTGTTGTTCTCTTGTGTAGGATATTCAAATGTGAAGCGACTAATGAGAAAGAAGTTTGTATGTCTACCATAGTCGAAGAAGTGGAATATTTATTTGTATTAGGTTATTTGTAAGTAAAGTGTGTTCTTGGTTTGCTGCAATTTTTGTATGGAACAAAAGGTTTTGTTGCAATCTATAGTAAAAATGGAAGGTTGGAGTTGGAATTCATTGGTTGTCTGAGCACTTAAAATTTTTCTTGCTTAGTTGTGTACTATGAACATTTGTTTGGTTTGGTTTGTATAGTTTTTGCTTCAGATATAATGGTTTGCTGCATTTTTTGTTTGGTAATGGTTTGCTAGTTTACTACAAGTATTATGCAAACCATGGCAAAATTGAGGGGTGGTAACAAATTTACGAGTGATTATTTCAATGCCATAAATTGTAAATAGTGATCATTTTAGTATCAAGTTTTTTTTTATGAAAATGATCATTTAAGTGCCAATCATAGCTAAAAGTGATCACTCATGCTGCATGAGTTTTAAAATAAGAACATGTTAATTTCAAATATGTTTCACTTAGCTTGCACCAGTCATGATGCATCTTGTTGCACCAATTAGGTTGTTGGTGCATCTTGTTTTGCACTGGCCCATATAAGTGTTGGTGCAACAAAATGCACTAGCACCTAGAATTGCACAAGAGCAGTGCTAGTGCATCTTGTTCTTAAACCAACACTTGTATGTGCTAGTGTAAGATGATGTTTGCACCAAGGAGTGCTGGTGCATTTTGTTCTTGCACCAGCATGTACAACTAGCACCCCCAACTGCACCAAGGCATGTTAGTGCATTTTGTTCTTGCACCAGCACCCACAACTTCAACCAGTAATAATATATCAACACATCACTTCCAAAAACAATATTAGCCTCATAACAACATTGCACCAGCAACAGAAAATTTATAAAGCATAACAGCCCCATTCAAATCACCAGCCAAAACTAAGAGAAGATAAAATAACAAAAAGATTGTTGCCATTAACTTCGATCGATTGATTCTTTACATGCAAAAAAACATGTTTGACTTCACTTTCCCAAATTAATCAAGGTTCCCCTCCCACCTAATATCTTAAAGCCAACACATACATCAAAAACAATGGCAGCAACTCAATCAGTGAAGATACCATGTCCAACATCCTTCCATTGAGAAAAAAAAAAAGATAACCTTATTCAGCACCCTCCTATCAGTCAATGTGCATAGCACCCCCAACTCATTTTTCCTTTTTGACTTTTGTATTGATTCATAATGCGAGCACCCTTTCAATTGGATGTGCAAGTTCTTCAACTGTCACCTTGTTCTTAGCAGTGGCCATTTTTCGTCTAGCACGTGTCAGTGTTGGGACCTATCTGTAAGATCACTATTGGTCCCAGTATCAATTAATTGACATGGGATTGGTGCTGGATTCTTTGTTGGTTGCTATTTTCATGCTATACCCACTATCTTCTTCTTTAGAGCATTCTTGTTTGGCCATACCTTGACTCTTGAGTTGGCCCACCTTGAGAGATATGCACCTCCGAGCTTCTTTCAGGCTACAAGAACATAACTATGTTATCAACCAAATAAATTGAAGTATCACAAATTAAATACATGAGTCCTACAAATCTTACTTTCAAAATAGTCATTCTAGTACGTTCATATGCGTAATTGCTTTATTCTTTTTCCAAGAACCCCTCTTATTCGTTGTGGTGCATTACTTTCAACAACCTGTGGGGGAGCAACCTGTGCAAGTTGTACAGTTGGACGTCTTCTCACCTGATAAACACATAACAAAATTAAATTTCAGGCAATAAAAGACAAGCACAACGTTGTACAACTTACTAGATATTTTTTCCTCATTTGTTCAATAGTCAACTTGGTTATTATTATTATTGTCTTGCCTGCACCAATCTCCATTCCTGCACTTAGGCCTACAATAGGGCCTTTTGTTGGCCCTTCAGTAAGCCTTATAACAAACTCTTCAGTAAACCCTTTATTAGGCCCAATAGCAAGCTCTTCAGTAGGCCTTATTCATGGCCCTAAGTTTGACATTACAGTAAATTCTCATTGTTGATGTTGCTTTTGCAACTCACAACCTTTCTTATTGTGCCCTTCTTTGTGGCAATAAGAGCATGTCATCTTTACCTCTGTCTTACTCATCCTCTAACTTGATGCCTCTCTCCCATACATTCTTCGTCTCCTTTTTGGCTTTCCTATTTGCTTCTTTATTGGCAAAGGTAGAGGGCCTTCATGATTTGTTGGCTCATAAAATTTACAACTTCTGATAGGCTACATCATGAATTGGTACACAATAAGGTATGAGGTTTTTTTATACCAATTATCTAGATAATCCTTTGGGTTATGTTGCTTCATCTGAATGGCACAAATAGCATGGGCACAAGGAATTCCATTTAGTTGTCAGGCTTGGCATGAACACTTTCTCATATCTAGGTTGACAACACACTTATCCTAATTTTTAACGATCTCAAATCCATTGTCTCCATCCCAAATTGCATAGCGGAACTTACTAGTAGTAACATTCGAATCCAATTTCTTTACAATCCTAGGATCACATTCTCTAGTCCACTTTGTAGCCTTATCTATTTGTCTATTCAGTCTAGTTATGACAATAACTCAAATATCATCAAGCATGCTAATAATTGGTTTGCACCTGGCCTTTAAAATTCTTTCATTGAAAGCTTCACTCAAATTGTTGTCAATGATATAGCATTTGAATTCTTTGCTAAAGAAGGCTCTACACTAGTGCTTAGCTTTTGTTTGGAATAATGCATCAAAGCCTTCCTTTGTGAGTTGTAACAACCTCTGTTTGGCTAATTTGAAATCAGCCAAATTGGTACTCTTTGTTATTTGCCAAAATTGCTTTTGTAGCTTATCACTTCCGTAGTTCTTTAATCAGTTTGCATATATGTGCTTCACGCACATTCTATACTCAACATATGGCATCAACTCAACCAATGTAGGAATAAGTCCCTGCAAAAATGCAAACCAACAAATACAAGTTAGAAAAAATATGCAAATAATTAATATTAAAAGGGAATTAATTGATAATGGTAGCTCATGAATGTCCATCCTCCCCCATCAGTTATCTTAAGGTCAGCCATTAAATTCTTCAAAAACCAGGACCAAGTATCCTTGTTCTCTATCTTGATAGCTACCCAAGCTATCGGAAACATTTGATTATTGGCATCTCTCCTTACAACTGCCAACAACTCCCCCGTGCATAAACCATTAAGAAAACACCCATTCAATCCTAAACCTCTTCTATAACCAGCCAAAAAGCCCCACTTACATACATCAAAACAAATATGAAATGACGTACGAACCCCAAAAGTGCCATAACTTGGCATGGAGGAACACTTAAATGCCATAACTTACAAACGGTACACTCAAGTGCTAAAATCGGAGCAAAAAAGATCACTTAAGTGCTAATGGCGAGAAAATCCGGCCAAATTGCCACGTGTCCATTTTCTAGTGACTTCATTTGCTGACGAAGCATTTTTTTCAAAAAAAAAAAATCCATGTGGCAATTTTAATAAAAAAATTGTCCATGTCAGATTTTAAAAAATTTAAAATCAATTTTATATAAAAAAAAAAGAGAGAAGAAGAGGATCAGCAAGGGCTGCACAGCCGTCGCCACCGCCGTCGTTGCCGCCCCACCCTCGTCGGGAAGGGCCGGCGACGGTGGGAGGGTTGGTTGGGGTCACTGAGCCCCGGCCAATGGCTAGCGATCTTGGCTGGCCCGCAACGAGGGCCTATAGGCCCTCACCCAGATTTGGGGCGAGGATTGCAACCCTCCCCCAGATCCAACGAGGGTCACCGGCCCTCACCCCACCGGGCCAAGGGCTGTCGAAGAGAACAGGAAGTTCATGAGGACTTGAGAAATCAATAAGTGAACGCATCTGTAGAAGTCTAATTCACATGCATACTCAAGAAAAATTGACGGAGATTGATAGACACAAGAATTATCAACCGAACCACTAGGCCAAAACCAAGGAAAGACAACAGTGTATACTTGTTGACACCTAAATTTTGGCAATTTATTTTAGTATTTATTAATTGCATTGGAAAATTAGAGATTAGTTTCTAATCCCTTAACAAAAATTTCTTTCATTAAATTGCATTACATATAGACATTAGGAGCATTTGCATCACTAATTTTAAAATTAATTAAAAAATTTCGAATTTAAAAAAAAAGAAGAAGAAAAAAAGAGAAAGGTTGGAAAAAACATTATGGGTCCGGGCCAGGGCTGGGCCTACCCGGCCCCTTTCTTTTCTTCCATTCCCCCTACACGGTCTTGGCCCATTCTTCTTCTTTCCTTTTCTCTTCCTTTCTCGACTCGGCCCGTCAGCCTTCTTCTTGGTTGTTGCCTCTCCACACGCGGTCTTCTGCAGAACTCAGAACAGAAAAGCAGCAACAGTAGCAAAGCAGAAGCAACAGTAGGTCAACAGCAAAAGCAGCAGCTAGTCAGCAAGGCAGAAGGAGAAGCAAAGACAGCAAAAAAAAGAAGAAAGAGCAGAAGACGGGAAGCGGGAGACAACTGGAAAAAAGAGAGCTGAGGGAAGAAAAAAGGAGGACAGGGAGAGATGGATAGAGAGGAGAGACCAGAGACAAGAGAGAGTGTGAACCAAAGGGAGAAGGCGAGCTCGAGCGAGCGGGTAGCCGTCGTCGGAGGACCGCCCGCCGCCGTTGTCTGCCACAACTCTTCCCCGAACCAAGTAAGTTCGGCTTCGTTCTTGCTCCATTTTAGGTGCACCGGGTCGGAGCTTGCGGCCATCCGGCTCACGCAAGCTCCGGCCCTTGTCGCCCTTGCATTTTGTTCCCACGCTCCTTATACGTCACCTCCGCGGACCCCTAAAGGGCATTCGATGCTCGGTTGAGACGGAAACCTTTGATTTTGGTGGTGCCCGTTAACTGTTCGATGAAATGCCTCAATGAAAAATTCAAACTCAATCTTCGATTGAAGCTTGGGTCTTGGTTTTTCTGTGTTGCTAGGGGATACACTGCTGTTGTGCACCACTTTAGGCGTTTTCTTGGCTTTTGGGTGGGTCATCTCGAGTTAGGGTGCGTCGGTCTAGCCGTGTGGGCCTTGCCGGCATCAATCCGGCGACTTCAAATGTCGGCCAGCTAGTGGCCAGCGGAGCTCGGCGTCGATTAGACGGAACGACCGATGCCGGACGATGTAATGGTGACCCCCCAAAAAAGCCGACGTGGGCTTGCCGCGCACACGGAGGCGGTCTCCGGCAAAGAAAAGGAGGAGGCTGCATGAAGACGTGCATGGGGGGAGGAAAAACCTATGTGCAGGAAGGAGAAATCCATAGGGAAGAAGACTAGAAAAAGAAAAAATTGAAAATGAAAAGAAAGCAGAAAAAGACAAAAAAGAAAGATAAAAAGAGAGAAATGAAAAAAATCGGAAAATAGAAAAATAGAAAAATAGGAAGGTGGGCTTTGCCTTGGGCTTGTGTACGCCGGGCTGGGTTCGTAGTGGGCCGAGATGGTTGGGCCGAGAGACAGAAATTAGGAGTGGGCTCTTTCTATAAAAAACGAGTTTTTCGTGGGCTTTTTTTAACCCTTAGTGATTTAGGGCCAGCCCAATCTCTTGTGGCCCAACCCGGACCAACATGGTCTAGATCAGGTTAGTAGGGCTGGGTTTCCTGACCTTGTCTGAATTATATTTTTTATAAAAAAAATCATAAAAAAATAAAACAATTCAGAAAATATAAAAATATAAAAAAAACTAAAAAATCGTAAAAAATTTCAAAAATATTAAAAAATATTAAAATATTAGAAATTCAAAAATCTCAAAAATCCCAAAAAATTCCAAGTTTGTTTTAGAGTTCCCTAAGAAGCTCTAACATAATTCTTGGACAATTTTCTCTTAAAAAAGTGTCGAAAAATCATTGGTCTAAAACTGTGTTTAAAATTGAACAAGCCCTTACGGCTTCACATAAGTGTTTTAACAATTGCCCCTTGAATGCATGCTTAGGATGCGATGATTATGGTTTACCCTTTAGTTTAATTAGGATTTTTATTTATTTATATCTTTATGCTTGTGTTTATTTTCTCTTGCAATTTATTTAATATTTTCTTTAATTACTTATTGTGATTTTGATGATTGCGCACCCGCATGATCACCTCACATGTTAGTGGTTAAGTTTAAAATCAATCCAAATTGCCTGACAAAAGTCTTTTTTGAAATGAACAAGATTAGGTACCGAAAATGCACTAATTGGTTAATTAGTGTAATCAAGTCCTCGACCCTAGAATCTCTAGTTGCATAGAAAGTGAGGCACGCTCCCATGCCTCGCTTGGTTTCTAGCTGACCCTAATAGGCTAGTGGCAACTCCTTATTTGAAAATTTTCATGAACACCCAATGTCAAGTGGGGTATGGGCTTGGGAGAGCCTATGTCTAATGAGGGTCCTGGACCCACATTTTGGACAACACCCCTAAACCTATTTATTTAGATATTTCTTTCCCTCCTCGGGACGGAAAAATAGGTCGCGACAACTTGGCGACTTCGCTGGGAACTTGGTTTTGAACCTTAGAGGACATAGGCCTAAGTTAATCTTGTTCAAAGTTTTTTTTATTTGGCAGCAAGGATTCTAGGTATGTCGCTAACATCAAAGGTGTTAAATGTTTTTGCAGAATGGAAGGTATAAAAGGAAGTGTTTGCTCACCTTTGTCTTGCAGGGAGGTGTACAAAGTGTTGTTTGCTTATAAATTGGTGTGCATGTATCATTTGCATTGCATTACACCCTAGCACACACAACCCGCCACCAGACCTGGGCCGCATAGGATCACTTAGTATGGTGTTGAGGTGGATACCACTCTGACTACAACCATGTAGTACGAGTCGCCCATCTCAATTCCGCAATTATTTCAACGTCGAGAGCTTCCACCCCGGCTTGCAAACGCGCAACATAGGTTGACTCTTTAATAAAGCCAGAGTCATGGGAACCTCGACCTAACCGCAATCATGTCAGTCCAGTCCAATAATCCTGTGGCTTCATTTGAGCTGTCTAGAGTAGAAATTGACCCACATCTCATGCGTATGTCTATGTGATTGAAAAAATTAGAAAAGAGAAAAAAATCATCATCATTGGTAAGTATGATTTCTCTTTTTACTTGTTCATCTTTTATTGAAATTTTCATTTTTTGAAATTTGCGGAGATCAATCAAATGCCCTCGATGTGGGCTTCTAGTTGGGAAAATTGGCAATTACTCTTCATAAGCCAACATTCAGTGTTAATTTCAAAAATCATTAATTTAGCCCTACACAACGGATGATTTTGTTCGATTTTCCAATCATAGGCTTAAAACCACATCTCGTCAAAAAAAATTCTTCCAATTCATGATTATGTTTCGGGGCAAAAAAATTTGAAATCTTACTTTTAATCAATTTTTTTTTCCCTCTCACATTTTGAGATTGAAAATTCAAATCACACTTTGTGTATAGATTTCTCAAAATAAAAATCACCTCATTTTGGTAAGGGTGAAAGCATCAATCAATCTTTCAAAATTAATGCCAATTTTGCACATGAAACTTTTGGGAATAGAGTAGGCATTCAATTGATAATTGCAAATCAATCTTTTAATGATGTCTCATTTTATGATCAAATCTTGGCAAAATACCGAAATCCTGTAATAGGAGCTCTAGGGCATGTACCATCGCCTCGATTTTGTTGTAAGAGGCAACCTCATTGGAAGATCATTTTCTCATTCACATACACTGACATTGTTTCTTCTTTTTGTAGAATGCAGGAAGGCCACTCTTCAAACTTTTCTTACCTGACCATGCCAAGAAGTGAACTTTAAATCTAGGATGAGAATTTTTGTTACTCATAGGAGTATTGTATTTCCTTTGTGTCTCTATTCTTTTTATGGATGATGTTTTCAATTCCAAGTTGATTAGAAACCTAGTCTCATTTTTTTGGGTAAAGAAATTTAAATTTATAAACATCCTTTGGCTTTGAGGGCAATTCGGAAGTTAGTATATTCCATTGATTTTCCATGAGTTTCTGAAAGTCAATGCATTTTGTTCCTCTCATTTGTCCATCCTTTGTAGGGAATCTTGAGAAGGATAATCTAGGATGGTAAAATCGTGATCGTTCCAATGGAATCAATTTATTCTGAAACTGATTTGTTCATACATTTTCCTACATGAGAGAACTAAACAATTTTGACATCAGTATTTGAATTAGATCACAAGGAAATACTCTCACAAGTCTTGATCTTGGAATTCAAAGAAATGAGAGTCCAACTTCGACATTTGACTCTGGGGCAACATCTCTCCTTCCCCACTGATGACATGTGTTGGGGCAAAAATTCATCACAAAAGGATATATCGTTCCCAAATTGAGCCTAATTAAGTATGGAGATAACACAGTTCATCTTCTTTTATCATGGGGCAATCACTAACACGAGTCACCCAAAGCATGATAATTCACTCCCATGAAGCATGATGAAATTGAGTCATCGATCTAACACAAAAAGGGTGTATTGTTCTTAAATTAATCCAATTCAATTATTAGAATGCAAATAACACGTCCCATCTTTTGTTGGAAAATGTGCGCACTGACTGTGGGAGCAGTGCCTTCCACCAAAGAAGCACGTTAAAGCCCAATCGTCCATTTTGGCACAATAAATGGGGCAAAGCATCCAAGAAACAATTCCCTCAAATGTTAAGACGTAAATGCTCATATTCGAAGAACAGAAACACATGAAGGGTAAATTGTATCGATTTTAATTACTCATTTTGATATTGTCTCTAATATGATTCCCTTGTCCTTCAACAGGGAAACATCAAATGCCTAAAAAAGAAAAGGGGCAAGTGAAGGGCAATTTAGGGTTGCCAAATATCCAAAAGGGTGATGTTAGCTCTCAAAGGATAAATGGTTGTTGTGTCGCCTCGTGGCAGGGCATGTCGATGCCCAAAGAACAAAAAGCATGTCAAGGGAAACATTAGGCATGTAAAGATAAATACATGTGAAGATCTAGAGTTGCTAAATATCTAAAAGGGTGATGTTAGAACTCAAAGGATAAATGCAAGTGAGGGGTAACGATGTATCGTTTCCAATCTTTAATTCCATCAAAGTTCTTACACTAATACATTCTTTTCTATTGTTTGCAGGGTTTTCGTGTCGCCTCGTGGTAATGCATGTTTGATGCCTGAAGAACAAAAGCATGTGAAGGAAGTGAAGAGCTGAAGCTGCCAAATATTCAAAAGGGTGATGTCAGCACTCAAAGGATAAATGCGAGTGAGGGGTAACGATGTATCGTTTCCAATCTTTAATTCCATCAAGGTTCTTACACTAACACATACTTTTCTATTGTTTACAGGATTGTTGCGTCGCCTCGTGGCAGGTAAGTACCCTTCTTCTCAAAAAATTTGGCGTTTTCCTAGAAAACAAAAATAAAAAATGGAAATTGAAAACCACAAAGCCTTTGAACATTTTTTTATCTCAAAATTGTCTATCCGTTTGGTGGATCACTCATTTTGAATCGAAATTCCCCATGGAGATTAATCTGCTTAGATGATTTTGACCTATTGAAATTGGGATGTTAATCGTGCCAAGCGAGAGACACTTAGGATGAGGAAAGGCAGCCCATATCCAAATACGTCCTTTAAACACTTTGAGAGTCGAGTGAAAAATGAAAAGCCGTGTCATTTAAGGACGAGGGATTCATTCGCAGGTGGTACATGGATCAAAGTGAAGAGGAATTTCTTTCTGTTGCCCTACATGCCATAGGTGGCAATAGTTTGCCCATTTGAGCCTTTAAATACAGAGAATTTCCTACAAAATATCCCTATCAAGAACTACCCTACAATGGGGCAATTATAGAGGTTTGGATTGACATTACTCGGAGAAGAAAGATGAGAAGGATTGCTTTGTTCTCACTTGCATCAATCTTTTGTAGTGGCTTCAAGTGAGTTCTTATGGAAACTCGAAGTATCCCAAAATGAAGAAGAGCATTCATTTCTCTACCTAAACACTTATGCCCTTTGCTTAGCCAAGTTGAGCCTGAACATTCATTTTTAAAACCCAAATGGTGATTATCTTCCCCCACTAGGGCAAGGCATATGATTTATCAAGACAATTGCCATTTACATGAAAATATGGAAAGTGTCTCGAAAGTCCTAGGAGCTCAAAAAAAAAAAAATCAATGCAAACTAAGGGGCATGAAAAAGCAGTGTGCCTAGTAAAAGCAAGGCCAATGCCCGATATCAAAAAAAGAGAGACTTTCTCATGAAAGAAAAGTTGTTAAAGTCAAAATGCTTGCATTGAAAAATCATTGTAGATGCAAAAACTCTTAGATGAAAAAGCAAAGCTCTCATGCCAAGATGATTAGCCAAGGGACTTTCGAGACAAAGTTAGATTTCCAAAGTCAAGTGCGTTCAAAAAATCGAATCAAATGATAATGTTACCATGATGATCACCAACTCTCAAACCCCTCTTCAAAAAAATTCTAAGCCTTTTGAGCCTATAACCAAACCAACATTACAACCCCTTCCTGAAGTCTCTTCAGATTGGGATGACTCGAGTGAAAGTAAGGACTTCTCAAAGAAGCTACTGCTTAAAGAAACAAGAGCAAAGTTGTCTTATCACATGAGATTTCTTGACTTGTAAACTTGGCAAAGATGTTGATTGACGATTATTTCATTTCATGGCCAATGATGTTTATCCTTGTAGAAACCTTGACCAAGTCACACTATGACCCTTCCAAATGACCTTTTAGATTGATCAATATGTACTTACTACGAATGATTCTCAAAGCCTTTGACATAGGTTATGTGAGATACCTTCAGTGATCAACTATGCTTCCCACATTAAGGAATGGGATCAAATAGCCATTTTCTCGAAAAGATGTGAGAAGCCCTTTTTGACTAAGAGCCCTTGCTTGGTATGTTTAACAAACACTTCTCACAAGTCGGGTCCACTTTGATATGGACTTTTTTTCTAGAGGAATTTGAGAATTGATGATATCTTCCAAACTCGATGACAATTTTAAGATATTTACCAAATAATTGAATTAGCTCGACTTGCTCATGCAATTAGCCTTTTCTCATCTTCAACATTTTTCTGAATTGTCTCTAATGACACTTCTTTCAAGTTGATCTTGTTTGACTCCTCCAGTGAAATCATGTATTTTCCACATGGTTAGTGGTCTTTCTTTAAACCACGGGGTTTGTGGTTATCCAAAACCACACGATTGGTGGTCTTCCCTAAAACCACGAGGTTTGTGGTTACCCGAAACCAAACGATTTGTGGTCTACTCTTAAACCACACGGTTGGTGGTCTTCCCTTAAACCATAGGGTTTGTGGTTATCCGAAACCACACGGTTGGTGGTCTTCCCTTAAACCACGGGGTTTGTCATTATCCGAAACCACACAGTTTGTAGACTACCCTTAAACCACACGGAAGGTGGTCTTTTCTTAAACCACGAGATTTGTGGTTATTCGAAAAGACACGATTGGTGGTTTTCCCTTAAACCACGAGGTTTATGGTTATCCGAAACCACACGATTTGTAGTCTACCCTTAAACCACACTGTTGGTGGTCTTCCCTTAAACCACGGGGTCTATGGTTATCCGAAACCACACGGTTTGTGGTCTACCCTTAAACCACACGGTTTGTGGTCTTTTCTTAAATCACGAGGCTTGTGGTTATCCAAAACCACACGGTTGGTGGTCTTCCCTTAAACCACCGGGTTTGTGGTTATCCGAAACCACACAGTTCATGGTCTTCCCTTAAACCACAGGGTTTGTGGTTATCCAAAACCACACGGTTTGTGGTCTACCCTTAAACCACATGGTTAGTGGTCTTTCCTTAAACCACGGGAGTTGTGGTTATCCGAAACCACACGGTTTGTTGTCTACCCCTAAACCACATGGTTGGTGGTCTTCCCTTAAACCACGAGGTTTATGTTTATCCCTAAACCACATGGTTGGTGGTCTTCCCTTAAACCACGAGGTTTATGTTTATCCGAAATCACACGGTTTGTGGTCTAACCTTAAACCACACGGTTGCTGGTCTTTCCTTAAACCACACGGTTGCTGGTCTTTCCTTAAACCACAGGGTTTGTGGTTATCCGAAACCACACGGTTAGTGGTCTTTCCTTAAATCACAGGATTTGTGGTTATCCGAAACCACACGATTTTTGGTCTACCATTAAACCACAAGGTTGGTGGTCTTTCCTTAAACCATGGGGTTTGTTGTCATCTGAAACCACACGGTTGGTGGTCTTCCCTTAAACCACGAGGTTTGTGGTTATCCAAAACAACACGATTTGTGGTCAATCCTTAAACCGCACAGTTGGCAGTCCTCCCTTAAACCACGGGGTTTGTGGTTATCCGAAACCACACGGTTGGTGGTCTTCCCTTAAACCACGGGGTTTGTGGTTATCCGTAACCACATGGTTGTGGTTTGCCCTTAAACCACACGACTGATGGTCTTTCCTTAAAACACAAGGTTTGTGGTTATTCAAAACTACACGGTTGGTGGTCTTTCCTTAAACCACGGGGTTTGTGGTTATCCGAAACTACACAGTTTATGGTCTACCCTTAAACTACGGGGTTTGTGGTTATCCGTAACCACACGGTTGTGGTCTGCCCTTAAACCACACGACTTATGGTCTTTCCTTAAAACACGAGGTTTGTGGTTATTCGAAACCACACGGTTGGAGGTCTTTCCTTAAACCACGGGGTTTATGGTTATCCGAAACTACACAGTTTATGGTCTACCCTTAAACCACATTGTTGATAGTATTTCCTTAAACCACAGGGTTTGTGGTTATCCGAAACTACACGGTTTGTGGTCTACCCTTAAACCACACAATTGGTGGTCTTTCCTTAAACTACGGGGTTTGTGGTTATCCAAAATCACACGGTTGGTGGTCTTCTCATAAACCACGTGGTTTGTGGTTATCCGAAACCACACGGTTTGTGGTCTACCCTTAAACCACACGGTTGGTGGTCTTTCCTGAAATCATGGAGTTTGTTGTTATCCGAAACCACACGGTTGGTAGTTTTCCCTTAAACCATGGGGTTTGTGGTTATCTAAAACCACACGGTTTGTGGTCTACCCTTAAATCACACGACTGATAGTCTTTCCTTAAACCACGGGGTTTGTGGTTATTCGAAACCACACAGTTGGTGGTCTTCCCTTAAACCATAGGGTTTGTAGTTATCCGAAACCACACGGTTGGTGGTCTTTCCTTAAATCACAGGATTTGTGGTTATCCAAAACCACACGGTTTGTGGTCTACCCTTAAACCACATAGTTGGTGGTCTTTCCTTAAACCACAGGGTTTGTGGTTATCCGAAACCACACAGTTGGTGGTCTTCCCTTAAACCACGGGGTTTGTGGTTATCCGAAACCACACAGTTTGTGGTCTACCCTTAAACCACATGGTTGGTGGTCTTTTCTTAAACCATACGGTTTGTGGTCTTTCCTTAAACAATGGGGTTTATGGTTATCCGAAACCACACGGTTCGTGGGTTTACCTTTAAACCACGTTTATCATTCCCGGTCAAAACCCGTTTTTACATGGTGAGACCTCATTCTCGATCGAAACCCATTTTTACACAGTGAGACTACCTCATTTCTAGTCGAAACTCGTTTTTACACGATGAGACCTCCTTGGTCGAAACTTATTTTTACACGGTGAGACTACCTCATTCCCGGTCAAAACTCCTTTTTACACGGTGAGACCTCATTCTCGGTTGAAACCCGTTTTTACACGGTGAGACCTCCTTCTCGATCGATATCCGTTTTTACACGGTGAGACTATCCTTCTCGGTCGAAATTCATTTTTACACGGTGAGACCTCCTTCTCGATCGATACCCGTTTTTACACGATGAGATCTCATTTCCGGTCGAAACCTGTTTTTACACGGTGAGACCTCATTCTCGGTCAAAATCTGTTTTTACACGGTGAGACTACTCTCCCCGGTCAAAACCCGTTTTTACACAGTGAGACTACCCTCCCCGGTCGATACCCGTTTTTATACAATGAGACTATCATTCTTGGTCGAAATCCATTTTTACACGGTGAGACCTCCTTATCGGTCAAAACTCGTTCTTACACGGTGAGACCTCCCTTCCAATCAGAACTAGTTACCACATAATAAGACCTTCCCATCTTGGTCGAGGGACATTTTTTTTACAAAGTAAGATTGTGCATTCACATCATTTTCTCATATGCAGCCCTTCATCATCATCGTTCATGGACAAAATTTAGGTGTCTCTCGTCTTTGAAAGGAACCTCCTTGAGCTCCCATTCAAAGAGGGGTAGCTGTTGACACCTAAATTTTGGCGATTTGTTCTAGTATTTCTTAATTACATTAGAAAATTAGAGATTAGTTTCTAATCCCTTAACAAAAATTTCTTTCATTAAATTGCATTGCATATCGACATTAGGTGCATTTGCATCACTAATTTTAAAATTAATTTAAAAAAATTTCGAATTTAAAAAAAAAAAAAGAAAAAAAAAAGAGAAAGATTGGAAAAAACATTGTGGGTCCAGGCCAGGGCTAGGCCTACTCAGCCCCTTTCTTTTCTTCCTTTCCTCCCCGCACGGGCTTGGCCCATTCTTCTTCTTTCCTTTTCTCTTCCTTTCCCGGCCCGGCCCGTCAGCCTTCTTCTTGCTTGTTCCCTCGCCACATGCGGTCTTCTGCAAAACTCAGAACAGAAAAGTAGCAATAGCAGCAGCAAAGCAACAGCAGCAAGTCAACAAGTCAGAGCAGAAGTGGCAGCAGGTCAACAGCAAAAGCAGCAACTAGTCAGCAAGGCAAAAGGAGAAGCAAAGACAGCAGAAAAAAGAAGAAAGAGCAGAAGACGGGAAGCGGGAGACAACTGGAAAAAAGAGAGCTGAGGGAAGAAAAAAGGAGGACAGGGAGAGATGGATAGAGAGGAGAGACCGGAGACAAGAGAGAGAGTGAACCAAAGGAAGAAGGCGAGCCCGAGGGAGCGGTTAGCCGTTGCCGGAGGACCACCCGCCACCGTTGTCCGCCACAGCCCTTCCCCGAACCAGGTAAATTCGGCTTCGTTCTTGCTCCGTTTTTGGTGCACTGGGCCAGAGCTCACGGTTGTTCGGCTCGCGCAAGCTCTGGCCCTCGTCGCCCTTGCATTTTGTTCCCACGCTCCTTATACGTCACGTCCGCAGACCCCTAAAGGGCATTCAATGCTCGATTGAGCCAGAAACCTTTGATTTTGGTAGTGCCCGTTAACTGTTCGATGAAATGCCTCAATGAAAAATTCAAACTCAATCTTCGATCGGAGCTCGGCTCTTGGTTTTTCTGCGTTGCTAGGGGATACACTGCTATTGTGCACCGCTTTAGGGGTTTTCTTGGCTTTTCGATGGGTCATCTCGAGCTAGGGTGCGTCGGTCTAGCCGTGTAGGCCTCGTCGGCGTCAATCCAGCGACTTCGAATGTCAGCCAACTAGTGGCCGGCAGAGCTTGGCGTCGATTGGACGAAACGACCGATGCTGGACAATGAAATGGTGACCCCCCAAAAAAGCCGGCGCGGACTCGTTCCGCGCGGAGGCGGCCTCCGGTGAAGAAAAGCAGGAGGCTGCACGAAGACGTGCATGGGGGGAGGAAAAACCTACGTGCAGGAAGGAGAAATCCATAGGGAAGAAGACTAGAAAAAGAAAAAAATGAAAATGAAAAGAAAGCAGAAAAAGACAAAAAAGAAAGATAAAAAAGAGAAATGAAAAAAATCGGAAAATTGAAAAATAGGAAGGTGGGCTTCCCCTTGGGCTTGTGTATGCTGGGCTGGGTTCATAGTGGGCTGAGATGGTTGGGCCGAGAGACAGAAATTAGGAGTGGGCTCTTTCTATAAAAAAACGAGTTTTTCGTGGACTTTTTTTAACCCTTAGTGATTTAGGGCTGGCCCAATCTTTTGTGGCCCAACCCGGACCAACAGGGTCCAAATCAAGTTAGTAGGGCCAGGTTTCCTAACCCGGTCCGAATTATACTTTTTACAAAAAAATCATAAAAAAATATTTAAAAAAGTTCAGAAAATATAAAAATATAAAAAAATTATAGAAAATTAAAAAATTTCGAAATTTCAGAAAATTCATGGCGAACTCAGAAATCTGAAAATTTATAAAAATTTTAAAAAAAAATATTCTTTATTAAAAAATATTAAAAAATATTAAAATATTAGAAATTCAAAAATCTCAAAAATCCCAAAAAATTCCAAGTTTGTTTTAGAGTTCCCTAAGAAGCTCTAAAATAATTATTGGACAATTTTCTCTTAAAAAAGTGTCGAAAAATCATCGGCCTAAAACTGTGTTTAAAATTGAAAAAGCCTTTACGGCTTCACCTTAGAGTTTTAACAATTGCCCCTTGAATGCACGCTTAGGATGCGATGATTATGGTTTCCCCTTTAGTTTAATTAGGATTGTTATTTATTTATCTCTTAATGCTTGTGTTTATTTTCTCTTGCAATTTATTTAATATTTTCTTTAATTGCTTATTGTGATTTTGATGATTGCGCACCTGCATGATCACCTCACATGTTAGTGGTTAAATTTAAAATTAATCCAAACTGCCTGACAAAAGTCTTTTTTGAAATGAACAAGATTAGGTACCGAAAGGGCACTAATTGGTTAATTAGTGTAATCAAGTCCCCGACTCTAGAATCTCTGGTTGCATAAAAAGTGAGGCACGCTCCCATATCTCGCTTAGTTTTTAGCTGACCCCTATAGGCTAGTGGCGACTCCTTATTTGAAAATTTTCATGAACACCCAATGTCAAGCGAGGTATGAGCTTAAGAGAGCCTATGTCTAATGAGGGTCCTGGACCCACATTTTGGACAACACCCCTAAACCTATTTATTTAGATATTTCCTTCCCTTCTCAGGACGCAAAAAATAGGTCGCGACAATACCAAATTCAGAAAAACTCTTCTATAGAGTGACTGAAGAACCGAACATTCTTTAATTGTTGTTGCGCATTTGAAGGAATATAATACCCAATCATAAATCTACAATTCTTTAATTGTCTTATGATGTTTATTTATGATAATTAGCCTCATGGATCCTTAGTTTTTGTTTATTCAAAAACTTCATGTATTACATATGCTTTATGTTTCAATACAAATTAAGAGCGTTACGTTGTTATTTTCTAGGAAATTAATATAAAATTCAAAGCTGTATAGGATATTGGACTGGTTGCAAAACATGTTCCAATGGAAATAGAATAGACCCTATTCCCGAACCAAAAAAATAGGGTCGAGTCGAAAACATAGTCTAGTACAAAACAAAATAGGGTATAGGGTTTAAAAAAGAGGAACCGGTTATAACAGAATCATGTACAGGGTCTAGGTTTGGACCCTACCCATGCTGGATTTGATCACCCCTACTTGTAATCAAGACGTGAAAATCTTTACTAATTTGTTGATATTATCGACTGGTAAACCATGTGGGCAACTTACAATCAATCATCCAATGATCGCATTGGCTTCTTCAACATATAATGTCTTGAAAGAACATCAGCATCCTTACTAATTCCTTGTCTTCTCTAGTTAACCATATCTATTTCCAAAGATCTCCAAGAATATCAGCATCCTCGCTGATTTTTTTTTATCTTCACTAAGTTGATTGAGTCAGCTTCCAAATATCTCCAAGGACACTTCGTACACACGCTGGTTCCTCATCTTCATTGAACTCACAAGGATCACCATTATTGTTACAGGCTTCCACGTCATCTAAAATTGGTAGCTACTCCAGTGTTAACAAAATGCTGCTCTGATAACAATCCACTGCACCCAATAATGATGCTAATCTTTTTGGTCCTTCCAAGTATATTGGCAATTTCAACTCTACTAAATTATTCATCTTCATGGTCCATCAAATTTTACCAAGCATCCTCGTAGGCTTGCTTACCATACCAAGTTCATCCAACTATTTACCTGATCTTTGTATCTTTGTGTTATCATGAACATCACTGTTCTTCTCAACTTGTTTACGCTCAATAACAGTCCTTCTTAATGTTCACCTTATTTGGAGATCTTTCTAGCTTACAAACATCTTCAATGCCAAATATCTTATTCACCTCAGATATCGGCAAAGTAATATTGATAGTGGCAAAGCACGCCTCTTGTAGAATATTCTAATGTTGTTTATGACATCATATGCATATCAGCTTGTGTATATATCTCCTGGCACTACTCAATCAACGCACATTAGTAACATTTGATTGTCTTTGTCATCTTCAAAAGAATATAAAGATTTTCCCAACATCATCATGATGGATAGAGATGAATAGCAAATATCTCAAAAATACTTCACACTTTATGATCATTTGTTTTTGCTTATTTGGAGCCATACACTGTCTGTTAGTCTTTTGAGAAGTGAACAAAGTATTGTAGAAATGTGTGTATTTGTAATAGTGGGATCTATCAAGCTTCAAGCAAAAGCAATTTTGGGTAGAAGCAACGCAAACTACATTTGTATATCTCAAGAGCTACTAGCGAAATTCATCATTGTTGGTAACCATTAATATGAAATAGTGGACATAAACTTATCCCAAGCCAAACCACTATAAATCTATGTTCCTCTATTTCTCTCTCTTATTAATTGCTATTTTATTTATTCGATAGAATCAACGTGCATGTAGTTTCTGCTTAATATCTAATTTGGTTCTACTCATACAAACCTGCTTCTACTTATTTCTACAAGAGTTGTCAAGTTTGTTAAATAATCTATTCACCCCCTCTAGGTTATATCACTAGCCGCAACAAAGCCCAATTTGATTTGAGATTAAATCTCCATTGAACTAGGGTGGACAATGGGGTAGCATTAAGGGTGCGTTTGGTTCAACATTTAGAAAGCCCATTGACAAATTGCAAAGCAGTTTAACTTAAAGGGCTTTGGGGTAAATGTAAAAACTATTTGGTAAATTTTGCTTTGAGAAGCAATTTTGAAATGAATGATATTTGGTAAATTCTACTTTGAAAAGCCCATTTGCTGATTAATCTAAACTTTTTAATTTTTACTTGTTTAAAATTTAAAACAAAATGTGGATTTTTTTAAATTTATATTTGATAACAATGTTAAAGATGTTGTGCAAACAATTTAATTAAAAATAAAATCTTTGTTTTGCTAAAAATATAGAATGAAAAAAATTCATGTACCCTCTTTCTCAATTATAAGAAAAATACTTTCATTATAATAAACGTGGTAACATATGCTTTAAGGAAAGAAACTCATTATCCTTAAAAATTACAAACATCCTTAACTTAACTATTTCCTAAATTCATAACTATTTGATCACGTTCATATGTCATGTCATATCACACATCATCGGACTCCGTTTTATATAAATTGATATCCAAATCCACTATAACAAAATGTACATCATTCATGACATTTCTTCATATATAATTGTGCAAAGTCATCGCTGCTATCACAATCATCACTTGCTTTATGTATGGATAACTTGGCATACCTTTTAGAATCTTCCACTTCTTCTTTAATACACCAAAAGCTCACTCAATTTTTTATCATAGTGAGGAGTGGGCACGATTGAATACTTCTTTATAATTGAGGACCTCGTTGAAACTCAGGCAAATGATATCTGACTTCTTTGTATGGCCCTAAATAATCTATAGAATTTGGATATCTAGCATCTACCAAATAATACTTACTTACACAAAAATGTCATAAACATAATCAACATATAACACATACATATATTAATGCATAAAAACCATTAATTAACAAACCTTTCGGAGGATGAGGAAATTGTAAATCATATCTCCTAATGGCTTCATAAAAGATACGAGTATCATAAGCTGTTCCTTGCCAACTGGCCCAAACAAAAGTAAATTCCATGATAAAATTGCACACGACCATTACATTTTGGCGTCGGTGTTCATTTTCAACCGATAAAATAAAGTTAATTACTTATAGGTACCACTGTTGGAATGTGTACCATCTATTGTTCTAATGCAATCCTAAAACAAAAACACAAATATTATTTGATTTATATTTAATTCATATTTTTCTATTGCATAATCGTAACTTACCTTAAAATGTGGAAAAAATCTTATATTATTTCTGATCTTTGGAACTTCCCTAAATTGCCGATTGGATGGTTGGATCAAATCTGCTCACATTTTACATATTTTATCCAAAACTAAGCTAAATAGCCTACATATGATTTTCCCAGAATACTGAAAACGCTCTTATGCTAACCTATTACCTATATTATATCCTAAAATATGAAGAAACAATCTTAGCATTTATGCAACATCAATATTCCTAGTTCCTTGCAAACCATAGCGCATGACTAAATCATACATTAAATTTTTAAACACAACTCTATTCATTCTAAACATTCTATAAAACCTTTTAGGATTAGCATTCATGTCCATCAACTCTCTTAACCATGCATTTCATGTATATGATGAGGTAATGCATAATATTTTTTGACCATATATTGCCTGAAAAATAACGTAGGCATGCGCGATTGCACAAAGTTGCCAATATTCCTCTTCTTCTTTTTCATACTTTTCATGTTCAGAAGAATCATTCATAACTGATTAAAATAATAAAATAAAATTAGAATAAGAGATATAACAAATTATTTAGACCAGTCATCAATAAAAAAAACTTATCAACATATATATATATATATATGCAAAACTCCACTCAATAAATAAAACACAAATTAAAAACATGTCTCACAATATAACATAAACATATCTCACTGACTAGTACAAATAAATAGTGCAAATATGTCTCACATTACATCAATGTTGCATATAAAAAATTTAAATAAATAGCTAACATCCTAGTGATGATTACACTGTGCGAATTTATACTTGATCTATGTGATTTTTTCTTGATCACCATCCAAGTTCATGAAGATTTGTCTATTATCTTTCTTTTCAGCAAAATAATCCAGTGCAAAAAAGTATAACTCTTGATCTTGCTTAATTTCAAGTATAGTCTTCAACGTCTCCATAATTTCTTTATAAGGATCAAACTCTTTAGTGTGGCTCCTATTTTCAATAGCTAAATAAATTCTCTCCATTTACGATTCTAGCTTAGTAGCCATACTCAATTTCTTTTATTTCTTTCCTTGAGATTGCCTCATTGAACTCTGCGAAGTTCTTTTATCACTTCGAGGCTATTCACTAGTCTTTTCACCCACATCACAATTTATATTATCATCAGTAAATCCTACACAACTACCGATGTCAAATTGTGTAGCCACAACATCCTCATCAACACATAAGCCTTGTGTAGGATTCCATGTAATGCTTCTAGTAGCAACAATATCTCCAAACATTATATCCAACAAAACTTGAAGATCCGAATGTATGTCTTTCATTCTAAAAGCTCTAACCTTATGATTTTCTTGTTATAATAAACATTTTTCATAAGTTGTATAAAAAAAGATGAACTTAAAAAAACAAAAGAATGGGAAAAAACCTGAATTTTTCTCTCTCACCACTTATCACTTGCATCAATGATGTTCTTTTTTGGATCACATTCTAATCTTGTTTCCTTGAAGACCAATGTCCTCCATCTTTTCTAATCTTCCTTAAGATTGTCTCACTTACTCTTCATTTGACCTTTCTCATACTTTTTGCCCCTTAGGTCTTCAAATTTCTTAATTATAACTATCCATCCATCCCTTTTGTTGTTTGCAGGACGATTGCCATTGTCAATTTGTTCAACGTACAACTTACAAAAGGTTTCTACATCTTTAGGATTCCAAAATGCCTTTTCCCTTGATGAACTTGTCATCTACTAATAAAGCTACATAAACAAATGCAAGAAACATGGATCAAAGGAAGGAGCCTCTCTCAAATGGGGTACTTGTTAAAGGGTCATCGATTGTATTTTGGATAGACATACAATTCTATCTGTATTTCAACCGATACTTAATGAACCCAAGCTCACACGGCTCTATTGACAAATCATGAATCTTTCCAATACTACAACGAAAAAAATTTAGAAAATTTGAAAACAAGTCCTTAAATGAGACAATTCTTATTTACTACAATTTGCAAGCAATGATCTCAATTTCATTCAAATTATGAAACCAATATGGACATCCATGGGAACTTGGGTGCAGACTGAAAATATTGCACTCTGATCAAGTTTCATTGATAATCCAGATGTAAATCAATCTCAATGGAATTGGTGTAAAAATAAAGCCAAGATTGATCTCTACAACTTTTGAGTTCTAAAAATTTGTAGGGAATGACCTTAACTTCATCAAAATTATCAAACACCTTCAAATATTCAAAAGAATCTGGACATAGACTAGAAATAGTGCACTATGATCAGGCCTTTTAAAACATTCTAATGAGCTTAATTTTAATAAAATTAGTGTCGAATCAAAGCTTAGCATGTACCAAACAACTTTGCAGGAGAACACTTTTTGAAATTCACATCTCAAGATTTTATGAAAATCTTAGAAGCACCGAAGGTCAGTTCTGGAAAAAGGTTTTCAACAAACCTTGCAAATTTGGGAGGTTTGTGAAAAATACCAAATGTGTTTAACATTATTTGAAAAACAATTTATAAGAAAAATAAGATGTCACAAATATTTCTCAAGAAGACACCATCATCTAATTCAGCATGCATGATTTTATAAAAATCACACAATACACAAAGGTCAATCAACCTAGACAAATTTCACAAAATTCAATTGCCCATTGGAGGTCTAACCGAACCTAAACCAGAGATCAATTCAGCATGGAGATTTTATGGCATATTGAACACCATGTGAAAAGAAACTATCATGATAGAAACATCTCAAGATTCCAACCGTATGAATTTATAAAAGAGGCAAAAAAGAAAACCCACAAACGAGACGAATGAGAGATTGAACCTGCAAAGGAGTAGCTGGACGCGAGGTAGCAGATGCGAGGTAGAATTTGCAAGGTAGTAGGAGCAAGAGAGAGCAAACACGAGGGAGCAGACACGAGGCAGCAGATACGAGGGGGGAGTAGGGCAGCAGACGCAAGGGGAGAAGAAGGCAGCAGACGCAAGGGGAGAAGAAGGGAGAGGGCAGTAGACGCGATAGGAGAAGAAGGGAGAGAAACAAACCCTAGGTTATGTTCTTTTAAAAAGGGGTAAACTTGGAATTCTAATGAGTTTTTAGGGCAAAAAAGGAACTCTACAAAGTTTCATTAATAGAGCCTCTCAGCATTCCCAAGGCCAACTTTCAACCTAAAGCTTTTTAAGAAGTGGTTGCCAAACACCCTAAATTTTTCTCAAAGGGCTTTCAGGCTCGGTTTCAAAATGTCAAACCAAACACACCATAAGTCCTAATAAGGAGAAGGCATTCAAGAGAGAGATTCAAGAAGATTGAAAAATAAATACTCATTTAGGTAAGTTAAAGATTTTCTATTTCAATCAATTTCCTATTCTAACTAGATTTCCTAATTTAATGTTTCCTAATTAGATGTTTCCTAGATTGAGGTTTCCCAGTTAGATATTGAGGTTTCCTAATTAGATGTTTTTGGATTAAGGTTTCCAATTAGATGTTTAGATTAAGGTTTCCTAATTAGATGTTTTCTAGATTTAGGTTTCCTATTTTGATATTTCCTCGTTTAAGGTTTCCTACTTTAACATTTCCTACTATGATGTTCCTTAGTTAAGTGTACTATCCCTCTATAAATAAGAGGTGTTTTTCAATTACAGATGCAGATTTGTATATTGATAATATGAGAGTTTCTATCAAGTAATCACTTGAACGAGTGTGTAAGATTCATGGCAAGTTTTCCGATCGACGTTCTAGTGGAGATCTTCTTGTGGCTCTCCGTAAAACCTTTGGTCCGATTCAGATGTGTATGCAAATCTTGGAATTCTCTCCTCACCGACCCCTTTTTCATCAAAGCTTATCTGGAGAGATCGATCAAATTGCACAAATTTAATCTTCTTAAGTATAACTTCAACAAAATTTCAAGAGTACAAATTCACTATTCCCCCAAGAATGAATTGTCTAATCTCGATACATCATTTATCAAAGATGGCGAAAATTTCGAATTAGTTG
>CM026418.1:22404922-22490636 GCA_014858505.1 Corymbia citriodora subsp. variegata
TTACTTTTTAATTAATTAAAAAAAAATCCAAAAATTCGAAAAAACTTAAATATTAAAAAATATTAAGAAAAAATTTCGAAAAATCATTAAAAATAAAAAAAAATGTTTTTTTAATTTCAGAAAGGTTTTAAAAGTTTAATTTAATTTATTTTACTTTATTCCTTTTTTCGAATATCCAAAAATTTCAAAAAAATAAGAAAAAATTAGAAAATTCCAAAAACATTAATAAATGTTTTTTTTAAATTTCAGAAAATTCAAAAAAATATCAAAAAATCTTAAAAGCTTGTTTTCTTTAATTTCAGAAAATTCGAAAATATTAAAAATATTAAAAAATCCAAAAATCCAAAAAATCCAAAAAATCCAGAAAAATTCAAAAAATTCAGAAAAATCAGAAAAAATTGTAAAAATTCAGAAAACCCTTGAAAAAGAAAAAATGACCAAATTTGAATAAGCCTTTAGGGCTCTACAATAGGCTTTTTTGAACGTGTTGCCATGACCACACTAATACACAATTAAGTTAGGTACCGAAAGGGCGTTAGTCATGCGACTAACGTAATCAAGTCCCCGACCCCAAACTCTCTGGTTGCGTAAAAAAAAAAAAAACGAGACACGCTCCCATGTCTCGCTTGGTTTCTAGTCGACCTTAATAGACTAGTGGCGACTCTTTGTTTGAATATTTTTGTGAATATCCCACGTCGCGCGGGGTATGGGCTTGGGAGAGCCCAAGTTAATTGAGGGCCGTCGGCCCGAAATTAACAATACCCCTAAACCTATTATTATTATTATTTTCACGGAAATTTAAATTTTAGTAGGTCGCGACAGAGGTATCGGGCCCGTGAGTTGGTTTTTTGAGAGGTCCAAATACCCAAGGAACGACAAATCTCCCAGTTCTCTAGGAACCCTCCCACTAAGCTTGTTTGAAGATAAATCTAGCCATTCAAGGTTAGTCAAATTTCCAAGGGTTGAAGGAATGGAACCCATGAGGTGGTTGTGGGAAATGTTGAGCCCTATGAGAGAATGAAGATTTCCAATAACACTCGGGATATTCCCTTGAAAAGAGTTGAGCGATAAGTCGATGGTTGCTAAGATGGTCAAGATCCTCTCTAGCCGAATCTCCAGTGCTTTGATGGTCACTTGCACGGAATCTTCATAGAACCCCCCTGCAACTTCTTGTCTCATGTACAATGATTTGTCTTTTGACTCTTGTCCATTTTGTTCACTCATCATCCCTTGAAGTTTCGCTAACAAATTGGCTGGTAAATGACCGGAGAAGTTGTTTTTCGAGAGGTCCATAATGTGCAACTTGGGAAAGAAATGAGCTACCATTGGAAAATCTAATAAACTCTTTAAATTGTTGGACCTCAAAATAAGAACTTTTAGCTTAGGTAGTGTTCCCAACCATGCTGGGAACTTATCCTCTATCTTATTGTTGCTGAAATCCAGAACTTCCAGGTTTTTACAATTGACAAGGGATTGGGGCAATGTGCCTTCAAATTGATTTTGACTCAAGTCAAGACTTCTCAAGCCACTTTGTAGTGAAAATGTTTGAGGGATTGTGCCTGAGAGACTATTCATTTGCAAGTTCAAAATCGATAAATTAAAGTTTGATAAGCACTCAGGTAGGCTACCGGTTAAGCTATTGTTAGACCAAACGAGGGTTGAGAGAGAGGTGGCATTGCATATAGATGAAGGGATCTTCCCCGCTATTTTATTATTTGCAATCGAATAGAACTTTGTGAGGGGTGATGGAAGTGGAAGTGGACCATCAAATTTGTTGTTGGCCAAATTAATTTTTGACAATGAGGTATTTGAGAAACCTTCTACTGGCCATTGTCCCGAAAGTTGATTGTCGTTGAGGAGTAGAGTGTCTAGGAAAGTCAATTTCCCGAGTTCTTGTGGAATCTCGCCGACTAAACCATTGAAAGAAAGATCGATTACACTCAGTTTAGTCGCATTTCCGATCTCAGAAGGCAAGCTACCAGTGATGTTATTTCCAGCAATCCTCAGATAACTTAAACTCATGCACCTTCCCCAATTTGTTGAGATTTCTCCATAGAACTTGTTGAAACTCAAGTCGATAAAGTTCAAGTTGGGGTAAACACCAAAGATCTCAGATAAGTTTCCAGTCAACTGGTTTCCCTCGAGGCGTAGTCTGACTAAGCTCGTGCAATTTCTCCAGCTTTTAGGGATAGAACCAGTTAAATTGTTGCCACTCAGGGCAAGCCGTCGAAGCAATGCACCTTGACACAAGTTCTCTAGTAAGGAGCCGGTTAACTCGTTGGCATCCAATTCCAGCGTCGTCAAGTTCATTAGATCTCCTAAGGATGCAGGAATTGAACCAGAAAGCTGATTCGCCCGGAGGAACAAATATTCTAGGCTGGTCAAGTGACCCAAAGAAGAAGGAATTGGGCCGGTGAGCTGATTTCTGCTTAGTTCCAAGTCGAGCATCGCTCGAAGATTTCCTATCTCATTAGGAATGTGACCAGAAAGCTGGTTACCATAGAGATAAAGAAGGGTAAGCTTCGTCAAATTGCCTAATGTCGGCGGGATTGAACCGGTAAGATTATTTTCGCAAAGGCCTAAAGTGCTAAGAAGGTTCCAATTCCCTAGCTCTAGGGGAATGCAACCGGTAAGCTTATTAGAAAATAGCTGCAGCTCTCTCAATTTGGTTAAGTTCCCCAAAGTGGAAGGAATTGGTCCTGTCAAGTTGTTGGAATTCATTTGGAGCACTTCCAAATTTGTCATATTTCCTATTTCAGGAGGAATAGAACCAGAAAGAGAGTTGTTGTAGACATACAATGTAGCTAATTTGCTCAAATTACCCAATGAGGAAGGTATGGGTCCATTCAATTGATTTAAATACAAGGCGACCTCATTAAGCAAATGCAACTACCCAATTTCTTGGGGAATGGAGCCAATTAACCCATTGGAAAACAAGTGCAGGACCTCTAGTTTCAATAGATAGCCGATCTCTAGTGGTATTTTCCCCGAAAACTGATTGATGGAGAGGTCGAGATAGGTGAGATTACTTAGGAGACTGATTGCAGGCGGAATATGGCCAGAGAGACTATTTACACTCAAGTCCACATACATGAGATGAGACAGAGATGAGAATGGGAATTCGTCAAGCATACCTTCGACACCTGCGCTGGTGAGATTTATCCCGATTACGCTCCTGGCCCGATTGCAGGAGATCCCATACCAAGCACACGGACTCACAGTTGAATTGGAACTGATGGCATTACGAGGAGAGGAAGTCCACGAAGAGAGGGAAGAAAGCGAATGGTTGCCAAGACTGGACTTCCACTTGAGGAGGGCCTGGGCTTCTGCAGGAGAAGCATAAGCAGGAAGTGGAATGACAAAGGAAGTGAAAAGGGGAAGTGAAAAGGGCAAGGGCAGCCACAAGGCTCATGACCCTCTTGAATTCTGACGAAGAATCCATTGATTCCTTTTCTCCTTCTCCTCTTTTGGTTCTCGTAAGTTGGTTTGTCTTTCCCTGAGGCAAAGAGCGATGCTTAAATAGGCTGTGACAACTCACCTTCCTATAATTTTCCACGATATGGGATTGCAATACAACGGCGACTAACCGGTGAAGACGAATAAAGACTTCGAAAATTTGTCACTTTTGTAGTCTTCGTAAGTCACTTTTCTGACTCGGTCAGCTCCCATTTTAGAATTTTTTGTTTATTTGGTCTGACTCATGTCGGTACTGAGTCCCACCCCCAACCCCACTCCCACCCCAAATTGTACGTAAGCCACAGGCACTGACAGAGAAGTCCTCCGGGAACTTTACAAAAAGTCAAAGTCTTTCGTGAGGTGTGTGGACACTTGACTTTCCACTAGATCAAACCTAACGTTGTGCTGCACGATTTTAAATTCCAAGCGCAAAAGGGCAGTGTTCTCACTCGGCATTCATGAAGCCAAATCTAGACGCGGTCCACCCCATTCTTGCAAAAATCACAGCTTATGATCTAGCCAAATGGCCCAGAGCACGGTCAAAAAAATAAAATAAAATCTAATAACATATTTAAAGTGGAGAATTGCTAAAAATTGAAGCTTGATTTGAGCTGGGTATGATTTGATTCCGAGTAAGATTGAGTGTGGATTGCCAAAATTGTGTCACAAAAATATGGGTTAGTATGGGTAATATTGGTCCATTAGAACTGGATCCATTTTCTACCCATTCATACTTGACTCGATCCTTTACTAGGAACAACATTGGATAAATATAAAAGATTATCAATTCTAAAAATGTGGAGAAAACCATAATCGATAATTGTAGTTTCATAATTGTTGCATGGTATTGCCCAAATTTTCTTAAGATCTATTCTTGATTTATAATTACAAAGCCAGTTCGTTTTTTTTTTTTTTAATTGCTTCTCTCCTTCGTAAATGACCATAATTTCCAAAAGTACCTCAAAACCAAACAAAACAGAAATATATATGGGCTGAAGTTGCTAACAAGCTAGTCCCATTTACCTATTCTTAAAAATAAAGCTAAGGCATCGCAAGGTTCTCTAGCTTGGAGGAAAGATAAGCTTTCAATATAGTCATATACAAGCTATCATTATGTTGCAACTTATAACATTCAAGGCTATAGTAAATTGAAATTGGAAAATGAGCACATGATTAGACAATCATTTTACAAAAAAGACCAAGTTTGAAGCACAGATACTTACTTGCCGGTTTCATAATTTTTTGTCAATGAATCAGTAGGATTTCCACTATTTTACAAAGGAACGAGTTGAGATTTATTTTTCTCTTTTATTTAAAAAAAAAGTGATTATATTTGAACAATAAGTAATATATGGAGAATTCGATCGCAACTTTTAAAATAGTGGATATTGTTGACATCCTAAATTTTTATCAATATTTTTAAATATCTATTTATTTTGTAAAAATAGAAAATAATTAAAATGTAAAAAGAAAAATACATACATATATATATGTATAATGAAAATGAATGAAATGATAAAAAAAAAAAATATGAAGTCGAGCGGGCAGGAGGGGGAATACTCCAGCTGTCGTCAGAGGAGAGGTGGGCGAATGAGCATGGAGCATAATGAAAAGATTCCATTCGGCTGGGGCGGAGGGAGGTGTCGAGCAAGGACCTGAGTTCCCCCTGCCTTTCCCATTGTACGAAAACCATAGGCTTCGACAGAGAAGTCCTCGAGGACATGATGTGTGAAGACTAACTTTCCGCAAGATCAGACTTTAATTTGTGCTGCACAATTTTGAATTCAATGCGCAAAAGGAAAAGGAAAGTGTTCTCACTCGGAAAAAAATCATTCGGAAGTTCACAAGTGTCATGTCAACGATTAACGTGGCACGCCTATATATTGATATCCAATTAGATCTTGACATGTGATATTAATGTGAAAATTAAAACATTATTTTTTTCTCTTTTCTTCCATATTCAACCTCCGCTCTGCCTAGGCTTGGCTATCTCCATTGCCCAAGCTGCCGCTATTGCCACCATCCTTAAGCCATCGCGCCCTTCGTGGCCACCATGATCTACAGCAAAGCTTGTCTCCAGCAACCATGGACAAGCCAAGGCTCAAACTCAAAGCTGTTGAGCAGCAAACCAAATCTAGCTATTGAGTGACGGTATCGTCACATCTAGGTCGGCCTCCACGTCCACCCACTCTATCGTCTTGGCAGCTAAGCCTTCGCCGCAAGCACTCACCCATGGATATGGAAAGGCAGAGTAGCGATCAGCCATGGACGACCTCTCGTCAACAGATGTAAGCGCCCATCCTCTTTGTCATCCTAACGGCTAAGCAGCAGATTAGGAGACATAGAGTAGTGGCTTTGTGTCCATGGCCATGAGCGATGACGACCTTCGCATCCACCCTTTCATGTCGGAAAATCCGATACCTAATTAACTCTTCTGACATTCTTTGACACGTGAGTGTGAGATTATGACATGTGATTTCAACACGCATGAGGTTAATTTTAAAAATTTTCAATAATTGAGGGATCAAAATGTAAGTATTTAAAACCACCCGCTGCGGTGGCTCTGCTAGTTAGACTCCTGTGACCCTTGCGCTTCAAGGGGAGAAGTTCGAAACTTGGGGGAGGCACTTGGTGACTTACCCTGCTGGTGGGAGTGTGGTGGCTAGCTCCTATTGGCTCCAGGGTTTACCACCCGGTTGCCGGCTGTGCAGGGGTTCCTTGGGTCACCAAAAAAAAATGTAAGTATTTAAAAAATAAAAAATAATAATAAATAGGGAAAGAAGAAAAATCTAGTATTCTCTTCTGACTCTCACTTCTTGTGACACACAATTCACCCTCTAAGTTTTTTTCCCTTCTCTTTCGACACACTCTGACACGCGAGTCCAAAATGTGGATTGCTTATTTTTTTTCTTTCAAAGCCTTATGAATTATTGGAATAGAGTTGAATTTGTCAAAATTGAAACAATGAATAATATTTAAAAAAATGCAGTTTAATGTTTTTAGTGTAAATTTATTCTAGACTCTTATTTATTTATTTATGAATTTGAATTAATTTAATTTAATTGAAATAATCATAAAAATGATAATTAATAATGTGTGTGTTTATATATATATATATATATATATATATATATATATTTAACATATAACGTCTCCCAAAGTGTCATAATTCTCTATTTTTTTAGAAACAACGGGTCGGCGTGTCGTGTCTTGTTTCATGTCTGTGCCGGTGCTACTTAAGTTATGGAAGATGTCAACCTTTGCCAAACCCGACATATGCTCGGAAGTCTCTTATATAAGGCTAGAAAGATTATCGGGTGAAAGGTCAAATTTCACCTGGCTTTGCAAGTTGCCAAATTGAGTTGGGATCTCACTGTTTAACATGTCATAATTCAAGTCTAGCTTAGGCGAATGAGTTAGCATCACTATTTGTCCCGGAATATCTTGGCTCAATTTGTTATTGCTCAAATCCTACCAAGTTTGAAGAAAGCCCGATACTTTGTGGGATAGACGTGCTTAATATATTCCTGGATAAATCCAATTTAGGGCCAGAAAGTAGGTTCCTACTTAAATTCATTTTTTCCAAAGAAGTCAATTTCCCAAACTCTTTCAGAACCTCGCTGACTAAACCATTCATAGAAAGATCCATTTCTTGTAGTTGAGTCACATTTCCAATCTAGGAGGCAAGAGACCAGTGATGTTGTTTCCAGCACTTCTTAGATCACTTAAACGTGTGAAAATTCCCTAGTTTGTCGAGATTTGTCCCTACAACTTGCTGAAACTAATATCGATGAAGTCTAAGTTGAGGTAGACACTAACGGTCTTGGATATGTTCCCAGTGAACTAGTTTTCCTTGAAGCCTACTCTGACTAAGCTCGTGCAATTTTTCAAGCTTCTAGTGATAGAATCAGTAAAAGTTGTTGCTTCTCACCATGAGGTTTTTGGAGCGATCCACCTTGGTACAAGTTCTATGGTAAGGAGTCGGTGAGCTGATCGGTATCCAATTGCAGCACCTCCAAGTTCATTAGATCCCCTAGAGATGCAGGAATCGTACTAGCAAGGTGACTCTCGTAGAGGAACAAAGATACTAGGCTATTCAAGTTACCCAAAGAAGAGAAATTGGGCCAGTGATCTGATTTCTACTCAGCTCTAAGTCAAGCATAGTGCCAAGATTTTGTAACAATAGTTACCAAAAATTGAGATTGAGCCTATGAGATTATTATTTTAAAGGCTCAACCGATGAAGAAATTTCCATATTCGGTAGGTCTTGTTGGATGGAACCTATAAGTTCATTTTCAAGTGTTGGGAAAGAGCAAGAATTCACAGTAAACTTGTATAAGGTCAATATTTTCTCCAAAGCTCAATCAACTAATATAAAATATTTAAGATGAAGTAGAAAAACAACACTCACAAATTTTACATGCAAAATTTAGGGAGTCAAAAGTTCGGTTAGGTTCGGGTTTTTTGGAAATCCAAACCCAAATTAATCATTAGGGTAAGGTCTCTCCACTCTTGAGTTGTTCTCTCTTCACTCTTTTTCTCTGTATGTAACACTTTTTTTTTTTTTTCTTGTGAAGGTATCCCCCTCTCTGTATTGTCTCTATCAGCACCTCTTCATATGCCAAGACGGGGGGCCAGGCATTGAAGGGATTTTTCCTTTTCTCAGGTTGTTCCCCTCTCTCAGCTTGCTCTTTTGCTTCAACCTAACAGCGGCAGCAGCACCGGCAACGACCACAGCGACAGATCAGCCCCTGCCTAGTTGCGCCAGTCTTGTTGCCAAGGTTTCTGGGGAAGTCTGGCGAGGCAATCGGTAACTCAGACGATTGTACTGTAGCAAGGCACGGTAATGGATTGGAGAAGAATGATGAAGATTAGGGTCTCCTAATGATGATTTTCAGTGGAATGAGTAAGGAGAGAGACACTATAAATTTCTAACTAAACCAAACCGAAGAAAAGGGGATGGTTATTTTTCTATTATCCGAATTGAAAATCAAAATGAACCGAAAATGCATAGAATTTTTGTTTTGGTTTTGATTCGATTCTGATACTCTTATGCAAAACCCAAATGCAGGAAAAACCACAGGTTGTTTAAAACTTCAACTGGTTATTAAGAATAGCAAAATATATAATAATTCATCTCTAGTCACACAGTTAGAGATTGAACACATTAACAATACAACTATATATTATTAGCGCAATAACAAAAGAGGTAAGAAATTAACCATTGCCAAAGAAATTGAAAGACAAATCTGAGAAGGATCTCAACGATGATCTTGATCCCACGAACAATTTATTAAAATTCCAACATGATTTCACCGTGGAATCGACTGCCTCTTCTCCTCTAAACCTTTGTCTCTCTACCTCTTTTTTTTTTCTTTTTCTTTTTGTGCGAATGCTCTTTTTTCTCTTTTCACTATAAACAACATCACACCCTAACTTGTTTTTATTTTGGGCTTTTCTTGATGAGGTCGGTTTGCAAGCGCCACTCAACGGCTGATGTGGTGTGTGCTTATTCGCAGATAGCCAATTAAATCTTGACACATGGATACTGACGTGGAAATTAATAAAATTAATATTTTTCTCTTCTACTGCTCCATCTTCAACCTCCGCTTCGCCTAGACTTTGCTATCTCCACCGCCCAAGCCGCCGATACCACTGTGGCCCCCAGGGTCCGCGGCAAGCTCGTCGCCGGCAGCCATGGACGAGCCAAGACTCGAGCTCAAAGCTGTTGAGCAGCAGACCAGATCTGGCTGTTCACCCTCTCCGTCGTCTGGGCGGCTAAGCCTTGGCCGTCGTCCACAGACATGGAAATGCAGAGCAGCGGTCGGCCATGGACGGCCTCTTATCCACAGATCTGAGCGCCGACCTCGGCGTCCACCTCTCAGTCGTCGTGAACTTCCCGTCATCGGTCGCGCCCAGGACTCCAAATCTAGCCGAACTTCCAGATCCGGAGCCATGGTCATGAGCAACGACGGTTCTAGATCTGGACTTCACTGACCTTCGCGTCTCCCCCTCCGTCGTCGTGTCTAAAGGAGCCATCGTCGCTCGTGGCCAAGGCTCCAGACCTGGCACAAATGGAGCTGGGTTCTACACAATCGTTTTGAGTTTTGGTCCTCCTGTGACGAACAAACTTGCACACTTTCAATCCATGGATTTTGCATTGAGTCGTGGAAGGAGAGACCAGCTTCAGCCATGGATTCTCTTCCGTCCAAAACAGTCCCCTGCTGCCAGATTTGGAAGTGAGGCACTGGACGGAGGAGACGACCAAGTTGGAGAGATGCGACGCCAGCAACTCTGGCGGTGACAGTGCCGGAAGGAGGCGCAGAGGTTGGGCTTGTGGCTGCTGGTGGAAGAGGAGGAAGAGAGAAGTCCAGTTGAATTTGGGCGTTTTTGATATATTTCTCTAATTCCGCGTCACTATATATGAGTCAGTTTATAATTGGTTAATAGTAAATCAGTACACGCCACGTCAGCTATTGACGTGGCGCTTGCAAACCAGTGACTATTTCCTCGGAACGAAGCCGACCCAGCCTATCATCAAGTAGGAAGTGCACTTGTCGGAATGACGAGACTGAAAATGGCTGGGGAAGCTAGAAGCATTATGACTATCTTGAAGCCTTATGAATGCATGGCCATTTTTCTCTTTTGGTCTGGAAGTCGTTTTTTCTCAGGTTCACGAGGATTCCTCGATCTTATTCTCCTGTGATTTTCCTATTTGACAATGGAAATGCATCAGCAAGCATTACGTGGAATGCTTGTTGGCGTATGCCATTTGGCATAATGAAAATGTTGCAATTTCCATCACGCGGTTCTTTCTTGACATTCCATATTTCCTGTTGCCTTTCTTCTAAGCAGAACAATCGAGAGTTGAGATGAATTGATGCAACAATTCGAGAAGGTTGGGTGAACATTATTCAATATCTCGCGATACATTGATTCGAGTAGCTATTACTTTATTGTTTTTCGCCTATACTATTCATCACGAAGTTTTTTGAAACTATGATTTTATGATATTGGATTTTATGTAAGAGTAATGGGAGCGGGGTCAAATATTAGTCTACTATGGTTTCCTTTTTCAAATTCACAAAACTCTTGAGCTCTCAAAGACTAAGTCTACTGTTTTCCAGATGAAGTTTATGAGGAGAAGTTGTTCTGACGTGCTTTGCGTAAGGCTATTTTTCAGATCTAAGTTCCTTGTTTTAAGGAACAGAAAAGAAGATTGATGATAAGCTAAAGCCCAGCTGAATTCTACTTGTATTGGACGATGGAGCTAGGCCGAGCAGAAACAGACCGTCATGTTATAAAACCACCAAGATTTTGGAGAGTTGGATGCCGTCTGCCTTCATTCTCTTGAAATGTAAGGAAGCACCAAAACATAATTTGCATTGTTTTTGAAACAATGGAGAATCTCCTTTTGAGATGAAACGTGACCTGTGATCTTCCTAATTTGAGCACTTCAAGTTCCAAGCTCTAATGAAAACAAAGTCCGTATTTCTCTATTTTGGAGCAATCAAAAGCTACTAAATTTATACTAAAGACTCATGCCGTGGCAACATGCACATAGCACTTTGAATAGGAACTGATTGATCGCCCTCTCTGTCATGATACACAGTTGTAGTAATTGCACGAGTCCCAAAATTATGGAGGATGGCCATGATTAGGAACAATTAGTTTCTGATTAAATGCACTATGAAAATATGCATGATTGAAACTCTTCTCCATATAAGTCGATTTTGTGTCTACATATATCCGAAATAAAATGTACGGAAGGACTCTCAATGATCAAGAGTCCAGAGACTACATATAAATGTTCCATTTCAACTTCACATGACATTTTGGTTTCAAGATAATGACAGTGGATACATCATCAACTTTACATTGATACAAAAGTAAAATTTTCTAAGTCTAGCTTGACACAGATACTATTGACTCTGAAAACACTAATCTGATTAAGACCAGATACAAAAACAGTCTGAGATATCACTTGAGTTCAGCTATTCTCTCTGCAAATGAAACTAGATGCCAAAATGTTCTGATTTTGCTTCTTCCATAACAAAAGGGAGTTCTACACTTAATTGGGCATGACCGAAATATAGTCCACATCTTCATTCTGATATGGGTAAAACACCCAACTTTATTCGACGGTCAAAGTATTTATCCCAACTGCAAACAAAGTAAACACATAAGCGAGCAAAACAATATATGGAAAAAAGTTTGAGACTCAATAAGTTTAAGCTACTCTATTTTTCATCAAAGATCTTAGACCTTCTTACATGGGGTTGACAAAGCAACATCATTTATCAGACGATATCTTCCACGAATTGATATGGGAAATGGCTCAAAGCTGTTGCATCTCTCATAGGATCAGTGACTGTCTCTGAATTTTGAACACCGTGGAAAGTGGTTGAACAAGTTGATAGTCTCTGAGAAATTGTTTCCATCGATGGCCTGAGTTGAGGGTTAATAGATAAGCAAGCGATTGCAAGCTTGAAGATGGTCAGAAGTTTATCCTCAATGCTTGGCGGGGGCATTGGCAGGCGCGGATCCAATATATTCCTCAAAAAAATTGAGATCTCCATGTCGACCGAAGCTAATAGAGATGAAATGCAATCACCTGGATGTCTTCCTTTGATCACTTCGATGGCCACTATTCCAAAGCTATACACATCACATTTCTCTGTCACCTTCATTGTGTAAGCAAGCTCTGCACAAAGAGAGTGATATATGTATTAGCACGAAGACATTGCTTTAGCTCAACCTTCAGATCAAGAGTTGATTTTAGAAATTTACCTGGAGCTACATAACCATATGTGCCGACAACTGCAGTCCAGTTTGATGTATCCAACTTAAGGAGCTTAGCTGTGCCGAAGTCAGAAACATGTGCCTCATACTCGGAATCAAGCAGAATGTTGTTACTTGAAATATCTCGGTGAATGATTGGAGGGCTACAATCATGGTGCATATAAGATAGAGCATATGCCGCACCTTTTACGATATTCAACCTCTTGTTCCAGTCCAACTGTTTAGCTTCTTCTTCATTGCTCAAGATTGTAGACAAGCTTCCTCTCTCCAAGTACTCATACACCAAGAATGAGTGTTGTGGATGTGCACAAAAGCCCTCTAGTTTCACAATATTGCGATGTCGAATTTCTGTCAATGCCCTAATCTCATTCAAAAATTCCTTTTGATCTGTTTGCCCACTATCAACCATTTGATGGAACTTCTTGACAGCAACTACATCACCTGATCTTAACTTGGCCTTGAAGACACTTCCATAGCCTCCCCTTCCAATGCAATAAATCTCATCAAATGCCCCAGTGGCTTCTATGATTTCTTCATATAAGATCTTTCCATCGTACTTCGATAGAGGAAAGACTTCAGGTGTCTTGGGTGCTAGTTCCGCTGTTGGATAGAGCTTCTTTCTACGGAAAATGAAGAATATTCCAAAGAAAATAAGCAGAACTACCCCTAGCAAAGGAAACGCAATAAGTAACACCCTACCTCCTGCCGAAGAGTTTTCACTATCGACCACCACCGCTTGACTACATGGCTCAAGTCCTTCAACATTTCCACACAATCCACTGTTTCCTTGAAACGCTTCTTTTGTTGCATTTTGGAATGCCGTGGTGTTGGGGATGGGACCCTCAAACTTGTTGTGAGAGATGTCCACCTCCGCCAAACCTCGCATATCCTCAAAAGTCTTGTATATAAGGCCAGAAAGATTGTTGTGTGAAAGGTTGAGTTTCACTAGGCTTTGCAGCTCGCTGAATTGAGCTGGGATCTCACCGCTTAACAAGTTACAACTCAAGTCCAGTTCGTTTAATTGAGTTAGCATCCCTAATTGCCCTGGAATATCTCGGCTCAACTGGTTGTTGCTCAGATACAAGTGGGTTAATTTTGAAGAAACCTCAATAGTCTGCGGGATAGACATGCTTAATCTATTCCACGACAAATCCAATTTTAGAAGATTTGGTCGCGATACAATTTCTGGACTTATTTGGCCAGAAAGATGGTTCCGGCTTAGATTCAAACTCTCCAAAGAAGACAATTTTCCAACTTCTTTTGGAACCTCGCCAACTAAACCATTGGAAGAAATATCAATTACGCTCAGTTTAGTCGCGTTTCCGATCTCAGGAGGCAAGCTACCAGTGATGTTATTTTCAGCAATACTCAGATAACTCAAACTCCTGCAACTTCCCCAGTTCGTTGAGATTTCTCCATAGAACTTGTTGCAACTCACGTCCATAAAGGTCAGGTTGGGGTAGACACCAAAGATCTCAGATATATTTCCTGTTAACTGGTTTTTCTCGAGGCGTAGTCTGACTAAGCTTGTGCAATTTCTCAAGCTTCTAGGGATAGAACCAGTCAACTTGTTGCCGCTTAGTTTAAGGCCTTGGAGCAATCCACCTTGGCACAAGTTCTCCGGTAAGGAGCCAGTTAACTCGTTGGCATCCAATTCCAGCCTTGTCAAGTTCATTAGATCTCCTAAGGATGCAGGAATTGAACCAGAAAGCTGATTCGCCCGGAGGAACAAATATTGTAGGTTGGTCAAGTGACGCAAAGAAGAAGGAATTGGGCCAGTGAGTTGATTTCTGCTTAGTTCTAAGTCGAGCATCGCTCGAAGATTTCCTATCTCATCAGGAATGTGACCAGAAAGCTGGTTACCATAGAGATAAAGAAGGGTAAGCTTCGTCAAATTGCCTAATGTCGGTGGGATTGAACAGGTAAGATTATTATCGTAAAGGCCCAAAGTGTTAAGAAGGTTCAAATTCCCTAGCTTTAGGGGGATGCAACCGGTAAGCTTATTAGAAGATAGCTGCAGCTCTCTCAATTTGGTTAAGCTCCCCAAAGTGGAAGGAATTGGTCCTGTCAAGTTGTTGGAATCCATGTGGAGCTCTTCCAAATTTGTCATATTTCCTATTTCAGGAGGAATAGAACCAGAAAGAGAGTTGTTGTAGACATACAATATAGCTAATTTGCTCAAATTACCCAATGAGGAAGGTATAGGTCCATTCAATTGATTTGAATACAGGGAGACGTCACTAAGCAAATGCAATTGCCCAATTTCTTGGGGAATGGAGCCAATTAACCCATTGGAAAACAGGTGCAGGACCTCTAGTTTCATTAGATAGCCAATCTCTAGCGGTATTTTCCCCGAGAATCGATTGATGGAGAGGTCGAGATAGGTGAGATTGCTTAGGAGACTGATTTCAGGCGGAATATGGCCAGAGAGACTATTTACACTCAGGTCCACATACATGAGATGAGACAGAGATGAGAATGGGAATTTGTCAAGCGTACCTTCGACACCTGCGCTGGTGAGATTTATCCTGATCATGCTCCCAGCCGAATTGCAAGAGATGCCATGCCAAGCACACGAACTCATAGTTGAATTGGAACCAGTGGCATTACGAGGAGAGGGAGTCCATGAAGAGAGGGAAGAAAGCGAATGGTTGCCAAGACTGGACTTCCACTCGAGGAGGGCTTGGGCTTCTGTAGGAGAAGCATAAGCAGGAAGTGGAATGACAAAGGAAGTGAAAAGGGCAAGGGCAGCCACAAGGCTCATGATCCTCTTGAATTCATACGAAGAATCCATGGATTCTTTTTCTCCTTTTTTGGTTCTCGTAAGTTGGTTTGTCTTTCCCTGAGGCAACAAGAGATGCTTAAATAGGCTATGAAATCTCCCTATAATTTTCCACGATAATGGGAATGCAATAAAACGGCGACCAATCGGTGAAGACTAATAAAAGGTACGTTTATATTGCTTTGTCCGCCGTAGGGGTAGTCGTCTGAGTGCTCACTGGGACGAATTTTTGGTTCCTCGAAAGACTTTGGAGTTTGTTAATTTTGTAGTCTTCGTAAGTGACTTTTCTGACTCGGTCAGTCCCCATTTCGGAATTTTTTTAGCTTTTTTTGGTCTGACTCATGTCGGCACTGAGTCCCACCCACCCCCAACCCAAATTGTACGTAAACCAGAGGCATCGACAGAGAAGTCCCCCGGGAACGTTACGAAAGGTCAAGTCTTTGTTGAGGTGTGCGAACGCTTGACTTTCCACAAGATCGGACCTAACGTTGTGTTACACGATTTTAAATTCAAAGCGCAAAAGAAAAGTGTTCTCGCTCGGCATCAGCCAAATCTAGACGCGGTCCCCCCTCCTTCCAGAAATCACAGCTGATGATCTAGCCAAATGGCCCCAGAGCACGGTCACCAAAAACAAAATAAAATCTAATGACATATTTGAAGCGGAGAATTGCTAACAATTCGAGCTTGGATTCAGTTAGGCATGATTTGGGTCTAAGTAAAATTGAGTGTGGATTGTCAAAATTGTATTACAAAAATATGGATCAATATGGGTAATATTGGTCGATTAGAATTGGATCCATTTTATACCCATTCATACTTGATTCGATCATTTACCAGGAACTTATCAATTTTAAAAAAAAGTGGAGAAAATCATAATCAAGAATTATATTATAGTAAATGCCGTATGGTGTAGTCCAAATTTCTTAAGATTTATTCTTGATTTATAATTACAAAGCCGCTTCATTTTTTATTTTTTTTAATCACTTCTCTCCTTCCTTAATGACCATAATTTCCAAAGGTACCTCAAAACCAATCAAACCGTAAATGTATATGGGCTCGAGTTGCTAACGAGCTAGTCCTGTTTACCTATTCTTAAAAATAAAGCTAAGGCATTGCAAGGTCCTCTAGCTTGGAGGAAAGATAAAATTTCAACATGGTCAGACACAAGCTATCATCATGCTGCAACTTATAACATTCGAGGCGATATAAAACTGAAATTGGAAAATGAGTACATGATTGTACAATCATTTCACAAAGTAGACGAGGTTGGAAGCAGGGATACTGACTTGTCGGTTTGGTAATTTTTTGGTCAACGAATCAGTGGGATTTCCACCATCTTACAGAAGGACGAGCTGACATTTATTTTTCTCTTTTATTTAAAAAAAATCAAAGTAATAATATTTGAACAATAAGTAATATATGAAGAATCAAATTGCAACTTTTAGAAAAGTGAATATTGTCGACACCCGAAATTTTTGTCGACATTTTTAAATATCCATTTATTTTTTAAAAATATAAAAAAATTAATAAGGTAACAAGAAATATATATATATATATATGAAATGAGGGAAAAAAAAAAAAAAGAATGAAGTCTAGCGGGCCGGTATATCTGGCCCACTTAGTGACTCTCCGCCCTCTAAGTCCATTCGCCCCACCTAGCTTTGTTTCTTTCCTTTTGGGCCCACTCCTTTAAATAAATATTGGTCTAGCCCATTTTTTTATTTCCTTTAGCCCATTGGTTTATTTCTAGTTCAGCCCATCTCTTTTGTAATTCTTTGGCCCATCATAGAGCTAAGCTAGAAGAGGAGCCTGGCCCCAACTTTTCTCCTCGCCTTCACACGCGCTGCCCCTTCCGGAGCGTGCTGACCGTGACGTACACCTGTCAAAATGGGTGTATAACCCATTTATGACTCATTTAAATATTAAATGGGTCAGACTTCCTTTTAATATAACCCATATATGACCCATATATGACCCATTTAAAGAAAGCCTGACTCATTTATGACCCATTTAATATTTAAATGGGTCATAAATGGGTTATACACCAATTTTGATAAGTGTATATATAATGGGTTCAAAAATTAAAAAGACTAAAATACATGAGTTGTTAATGAACTTGAATAAGTTTAAAATCTTTAAAAAAGATTATAAGAATAATTTTTCCTAAATTTAGTTATATAGAGAAATGTTTTAACAATATGGGTCGGGTCGGGTATGGGTTGGGTTGGGTATGAGTCAAAAAATTTTATATTATGCTTAAATGGGTCATAATTGGGTTAATGGGTCAATTTGGGTCGGACCATTTATGACCCGACCCAAACCCAACCCAACCCACCCATTTAACAGGTCTACCGTGACGTACGCAGGGGGAATACTCCAGCTGTCATCAGAGGAGAGGTGGCGAGTGAGCATGGAGCATAACGAAAAGATTCCATTCAGCTGAGAGGTGGCAAGTGAGCATGGAACATAAAAAAATAATATATATATATATATATATATATGTGTGTGTGTGTGTGTGTGTGTCTCTCACGATATTTAAATCACTTATTCAAATAAACTAAATATTTAAAAAATTGGTGCAAAAAAAAACTGTCAAAGTTAAAATGAAACTGAAAACTAAAAATGCTATAGATTCATTACAAAATGAAATTTTGTGTGAAGTTGCATTAATCCATTTTAGTGAGCAAGGAATGTTGTGTTTCCTGTATAAATCCATTTTTATGAATTTAAAAGAAAATGCACTTGATTAAAGATTATCTAAATTTAAAATAATAAAATCGATTGCTGTAAGCAATAGTACAGATAAAATTCTACAGCTAATGTAGTTAATAATCACAATCATTCAATTAATAAATTCATATACAAAAAGGTACTCGTTTAAGATGGATCTTTTCAGTATTCATGCATGAAAAAAGGATGGTTGACATAACGAGAGAGTAGAGGAAACAAGGGAATTATAGATAGTTGATGAAGAGATAAGGAAAGGTGAGAAAATAGAAAGATCACACTTTTATATCCGAATTCATCAAAGTGGATTTTTAACAAGGAGCGTAGCAGATAATATTTTCTGTGGCCAAATCTAAGAAAAAGTAGTAAAGATAATTTATTGGATTTAGTAAAGAAGAGATTAAATTGATATAATTTATTTTTAGTATACTTTTTAATATCAATATTTTCTTACAACCTATTTTTAACTTGGTTATTATAAACACAAACAAGCGAAGAATTCAACTATAACTAACTTGATTAAAATTATCATACTGTAAATCTAATGCAATATACTTACGGAATGTGAATTTCCACATTCATTTACAGCTTTTTCATCTTATTTCTTGTTATCAATATGCTTGATGTAAACAGAGAAAGAGATATGAAACATTAATAAAGATCAAATTCCTTGAAATAACATATTTGTTCTTGAGGATCATAAGCTTGTCTATTAAATAAAACCAAGTCCCATCGGGCTCATCTCGCTACGACCCAAGACCATTATAGGTCCAGCCGCCCTCCTATTGAAGAGCATTAGTCATCCATCAACTCCTGCAGAGCCCAATTCGGCGCAGCCTGAACTTCAATCTCTAGAGCTCAATCCATCTCGTCTGAAACGTGAGGAGACAGAGCAGAGCACGCAGACGCGGCCAAGGGAGAGGGCAGAAGGTGAGAGGAGGCGGTGATCAGTTCCTCTGTCCAAAAGCACTGAAAAATCGTTCGGGAGGGTGACCAGCACAGAGCGGAGGAATTGGTTTTGGGGAGTGGGGGGTGGGGGGGAACGCTGGAGGGGAGGGTTGGTTTAGACGCTGGAGGGAGAGCATTTTTTTCGGGGTGAGAAACGATCTCTGTTGGGAAAGAAAGATCTATGAAATATAGGCCAGAGAGTTTTGGTACTGATTACGTTTAGATCTATGAAAACGAGTTTCTGTGAGTGTTTCGAACTTACTGTGCAGTTTTGATATCAATTCCATACAGAATTGAGTCGTGCCATTTTGATCATTCAGTTGAGATGCCCATCACCTATTCGATGGAATGTTTATCAGGATTTAGTGCCAGTTAACAGGGTTTTTCGTGTGATCTGAAAGTATAGCGATTTACTTTCGAGTCCTAGTGATTTCTCAATAGCTAAATCTGTTTCTGAACTCTGGGTTCATTGTTTTCATGTTTTATGTTCCGATGCCTGTAAATGATGGTTACTGGTGAAAGCTTGGTTGGAGTTCTTATCACACTTACTGATCGTTCGTAAATCGTTCTAGTTTATCTCCACATGGCGGTCTTACTTCATATCCTCAGTTTCCGTTCATTTCGGCAATTCGTAGTATAGCAGGTAACGTCCAGCAAACGGCTATGGTCGAAGGTAATAGCCGATGGAATGGATCTTGTGACGAATATAGGAGATCGGTTGTTAAGTATATATGTTCGATATTTTGGTGTTCTGGTGGGATAAGCTCCGATTTGTTGATGAGCTGGTATGGTGAGCTTTGATTTTGGTTGTGTATTCTAGGTTGGTACTGAGGGAAGCGACGGGAAGAAGACAATGGGAGAGAAGAAAAAAATTAATTAGCAAATGGAAAATGAAGGAAAGAAAATAATCAGAAATCGGTTCAATTAGGCTTAATGAACTTTGGGTTTAATTAGTTAAATTTAATGGATTTGGGCTTAGCCTGGTTTGATGAATGAGTCTAGTTTAGTATGCTGGTTCTAGACTTAGGTCCGCTCAAATGTCATTTTGCTTGTTCATAATTAAGTCGATCTATGTTTCTTTCAAAAAAAAAAATGATTTGAAAAATGATTTAAAAAGAAGAGTGTCTGTATCATTTACAAAAATGAGCAAACGAAATATATTTTCATTGTCCATAAAAAATGTTTAGACATGAATTATTGTCGATAATAAAAATATTTTCATTGAGTAAAGCGATATAAGAAATATTTTTTCCAACCAATCTTAGCATGCTTAGGTTTCATTTCTATGACTAAATTGCAGACTGCGTACGTTGAATACCAGCTAATCATTCCTCATGGGAGTGTGATTTGAGTTAATTTCAAGGTCATTTGATGATCATTCTGATTACTCATGATGGCATGCTGATATGTGGTTAATTTTCTAGTCGTTTTAATATGCTTAGGCTTGTTGCTTCTGCCTTCGTACTGAACGTTGCGGGTCGCTTCTGTTCTTTTGGGCGTGAATTTTGATTGAGACACAGGTGTTGCTTTGATTGCTCATGTTGAAATGATTTCCTGGTAATGTTGGCATGTTTTTATGTCGATTGTTTAGATGAGTTGTGGGTTGTGCACTCTGAATGTTGCTGATTGGGGACGCCTGGGCTTGTTTTGCGATAGTTTTGGTCCCATTTGCGCATAATCTAGATGTCTACGAAAGCATTGGAGCGTGTAATTCATTCCTTGTCAATTTGGCATGGCTGAACATCATTTGCATGAGCGGAATTGGCTTATTTGCATATTGAACGTTGCTGTGGACTGTGGATTGGGCGTGATTTTGAAGTGTATTGATGTGATTGGTGACTTAATTTCCCTTGTTCTTGTAGCCACATAGGCGTAGGATTCATGTCATAGCATTCTAGATTGGTTTAGATTTAGGTTGGTTCCACTCTTTGAAAAAATTGGATCTGATTTTAGTATAGCTCATAGGAGTTGTTGTCCTCGGACTTGATAACAAGGCAACGTTTTGACACTTTCATTAAATTTGCTTCCATTGCTTTATTTTGATCGTACTAGTTGTTATTGTCTACTTTCTTCTTATTGCACACTCACACATGGACATCGTTTCATGGCATAGTGTCATAAAATGGATTAGGGTCATATGAATCACTTGGCAACTATTCAATCAAGTTAGGGTACTGAAAGGGTATTTGATTAGAATTAGTATAATAAAGTTTCCAATCTCAAATCTCTAGTTGCGTAAAAGTGAGTAGCTCTCATGCTTCACTTGGCTCCTAGTCGGTTCCAATGGACTAGTAGTGACTCTTGGTTAGTTGGACTTCATAGATAGATCTATTTAATTCTAATTTTCCAATGTCATGTGAAGTGAGAGTTTAGAAGAACTCGCGCCGATTGAGAATCGATGGTTCTCAATTGAACAATTACCTCTAAATCCATCTTCTTGTCTTTGCCTGACCCAAAGGGCCACAACAAATATACTCATGTCATATTTACTCTAAACTAATTTTCGTGTCATGAAAAGTTTCAAATTAACATACCCATGCTACATTTATCTCGAATAATTTTCACGTTACAAAAATTGCCAAATTAGTACACTATTCCCAAAATAATTTGTGTCATAAAAAATTTGCAATCACCAAAATCTTAATTAGAAAATTTGCTCAAATCTATTAATTTTTCCCTAAGAGCTCTATCAAGTTTTGGAAATATATTAAAAGTCATAATTTTTTATGACTTGGAAATTAGTTTAGAGTAAATGTGGCATGAATATACTATTTTGAGATTTTTTTACAACAGGAAAATTAATTCTAGGTAAATGTGGTAAAAGTGTAACAATTTAAGATTTTTTTTTTAACGCGAAAATTAGTTTGATTAAATGTGGCACGGTTATAATAGTTTGGGATTTTTGGTGATATTAACCTTAGAATTTAGCAGAAATTACTTACTAAATTCATTTTGACCTCGGAAACTTATTGACGGATTAACTTATAAGTAAGTCAGCGGTTATAATTTTTTTGCGAACGGTATTTGAAAAATACTAACGTTGTGGACGAGTGATAGGTGCAAGACTGCAAGTCAACGATCAATATCGGCCTGCAACTTCAACAGAAATCTGCAGTGGGGCAGTGACAAATTTAGAAATCCTCAAGGACATATTCCAATGGCACATTCAATCATGTAACCACGGGCTAAATGGGCTTCGACAGCTCTTGATCTTTCTTTCTTTCCCATGGAGAAATTAAGATTAGCATACACTAAACAAGAAATGGACATATAGGGTGTTAATGATGCAAAGCGAGTTTTTTGATAGTTCTCTTTCATGTTCATCTATTCAATAGTAACCTCCTAGTTTTGAAAGAATGAGATCCAACCATACCTGAACATTGTTATGAATTTACGCACTATACGTTTTGGGTGCATCTCCTTGGCTTGCCTCAAGCTAAAGTAAATGCAAATTCTGTGAGGCAGATAGCATCAAGGCTGGGTGTTGTAGAGGATGTGAAGTTAGAGGCTAGAAATACCACCTCTCGGCGTATAGGCAAGGCTAAGGTCCTTTTGGACCTATCTCGACCCCTGCAAACAGGAACTGTTATCAGTTTTGGAGGTAAGAAATGGTGGCTGGATTTCAAGTATGAACGACTCCCCCATTATTGCTACTCTTGTGGTAAAATTGGACACTATGCTACTTTCTATCCGGTTATTCCTTATAAAGAATCAGGCCTCCCACAAGACAAACCAGGGCGGTATGGCTCATGGTTAAAGGCGGAAACTAGAGAAACGAGCCAATTCTGAAAGGCCTTCTATGGGGAAATTGAAAATGCCACAGGCGATGAAGAGGCACTGACCCAAGCTCTTAACTCACAGGAGGAGGTGCAAAATACAGCAGATTCAACTCAGAATCAGATGGCAATTGTCCTAGCTTCACCTGCTGAAACAGAAAGTGCAGCTTCTATGGAAATGGCGATTTATCCAGCTACTAATGCAGGTAAGCGAGAAATACAGGATCCTCTTACTATTTATAACCCTGTAGAAAATGAGACGGAAGGTGGGAGCTCCAAAAAAGAGAAGCATAAATATAAAACCCCAGTGCCAAAGAAACAAAAATGAAGCAGTCCTTATGCAAAGAGCTCTACTCTGACTTTGGGAAGAGGCGAAATTCTGGTGGAAAATGAGGAGGGCCTCACTGAAACCTCAATCCAGCTCTGGGAAGGGGTACAATCACAGGCTTTGGTGGCTAGCCCTAATAAGCCACCCCCGCATCGATGAGGATACTGAGTTGGAACTGCCAAGGGTTGGGCACGCCCTTGACAGTTCGTCATCTGAGAGCCTTAGTGGCTCAGGAAATGCCCAACTTGGTTTTTTTAATGGAAACCAAGAATAAAGAGCATATGGTGGAAAGGGTTCGAAAGCGGCTTAAATATAATCACTCTTATCTAATTGAACCGATTGGGATTGCAGGCAGACTAGCAATTATGTGGGATGAAGAGGTGGGGGTGGAAGTGGAATTTAGCTCGGGGGTGTTAATTGATACTAAGTGCCGAGACAAAAACAGCAGAATGGACATGCATGTATCCTTTGTACATGCTTCTACTAATTTTCAGGAAAGGCAACAACTCTAGCATTTATTAAGCTCCACCTCCTCAACTTACAACCTCCCATGGCTATGTATGAAAGACTTCAATGAAGTCCTATATCAATGGGAGAAATGCGGACATCGTGAAGTGGATAGACATCGCATCTAGGCTTTTCAAGATTTCCTGAATAGCTGCTCCTTGATGGATATGGAAAGTAAGGGCTGCGCTTTCACCTGGTCCAACAAGAGGGAGGGTCCCGACCTAGTTAAAAAGTGGCTGGATAGAGCAGTGTGCACTATTGAATGGAGGATCACTTATCTACATGCGGAAGTGTTTGCACTACTGGCCATAGGATCAGATCATAGTCCATTATTAGTGGAGACAGATAGAACGGGTCACTCACGAAAGCAGAGGTTTAGACTAGAAGCTTTTTGGCTAGAAGACCCTGATTGTAAAGCAGTGATAAAGGAAGCCTGGGGGACAAAAAGTAGAAACCAGCTTTGCATTGGAAGAAGGATACAACGAGTAACGGCAGCTTTGAGCAAATGGAGTAAGGAAAAGTTCCAGAATCCCCATATACAAATATCGGAACTCAAAACCAGGCTCATGCATATTACTAACGATGATGAGGAGGCAACACAGAGAGAGTAATTCAGGAATATTGTGGCCAGAATAGATAGCTTATGGAGACAAGAGGAGATGTATTGGGGTATGAAGTCCAGAATTAATTGGATGCGTTGGGGTGACCAAAACACAAAATATTTCCATGCCATGACAATCCAACGGAGACAGAAAAATAGGATCACCATGCTGAAAATAGATGAGCATACCTGGTGCCGCGACCCATTAGCTCTTAAACAGCATATTCACAGCTTCTACCAGCACCTGTTCACATCAATGGGGGAGAGAAATTATCAGCCGGTATTAGACCAATGCCCCAAAGTTGTTCCCCCTAAAATGAATGAGGCCCTAGTAAGGCCAGTGTCAAAGGAGGAGGTTCAAACAACAGTATTTCAGTTAGGAGCAACAAAGGCACCAGGACCAGACGGCTTACACGGTCTATTTTATCAAAACAACTGGTCCTTCTTACAAGAGGATATCTTCAGCATGGTGGACGATTTTTTCAGATATGGCAGGTTCGATTCTGAGCTAAATAACACACACATAGCACTTATTCCTAAAATGGCTAGCCCAGAATGCATTACTCAGTACAGACCTATAAGCTTGTGCAATTTCAGCTACAAAATCATTGCAAAAGTAATGGCAAATAGATTGAAACCCTGGCTCACAAGGATAATCTCCATGGAACAAAGTGCTTTTGTTAGTACCCGACAAATCCAAGATAACATTATTATTGTCTAGGAGGTACTTCACCACCTAAAAATTAGAAAGAGAAAGAAAAGATTCCAGGCTGTTTTGAAACTAGACATGCAAAAAGCTTATGACAGAGTTGAATGGGATTTCTTATGTGATTATATGAGGACTGTGGGTTTTGATGAAAAATGGGTAAAATGGATATACTCTTGCATCTCAACAGTCACATTCAGCACCCTTGTGAATGGAGAACCTTCAGCTACATTCAAACCGACAAGAGGAATAAGGCAAGGTGATCCTCTTTCACCATATTTGTTCATCATTGCTGCTAATGCCCTCTCTACTTTATTGTCAAAAGCTGTCATGGATGGTACTATCAAAGGAATACGACTAAATCCCACCTGCCCTACTCTATCCCACTTACTTTTTGCGGATGATGCTATTCTTTTCCTGAATGGTACCATCAGAGAAGCTCAGAATGTTGCCAATATTCTACATCAATACTGCTATGCCTCTGGACATGCCATCAATTTAAACAAATCAGGTCTTTACGTAGGGAAGGACTGCCCTCACCCCCTCCAACAGAACATTGCAGCAGAGCTAAAGGTTCCCATCATTGACAAAATAGGGAAATACCTAGGAATACCATCTGACTGGGGCCATACAAAAAAACACATGTTTAATTGGATTATTACAAGAGTTGACAGCAAGCTAGCTGGATGGAAAGAAAAGTTGATTTCCAGAGCGAGCAAAGAAATACTTCTTAAATCAGTTATTCAGGCCATTCCTCAATATGCCATGTCGGTTTTCAAAATTCCACTATCCATTTGCAGGGCTATTGAGAAAAAAACAGCATCCTTTTGGTGGAAACAAAATGCATCAAAGAGGGGCATCCATTGGAAAAAGTGGGAAAATCTGAAAACTAGGAAAGATCATGGCAGGTTAGGGTTCCAAGACCTTGTGCATTACAATAGAGCAATGCTGGGCAAACAAGCCTGGCGATTAGTTCAAATGCAAAATGAATTATGGAGTCAAGTGCTAAAAAGTGTATATTTCCCAAGTGAGGAGTTCTGGACAGCCCAAAAACGACCCCAATCCTCTTGGGGGTGGCAAAGTTTATTAGAAGGACGGGCTGTCATTGAATCACATACACGGTGGATTGTGGGAAATGGGGAAAAAATCAGAATTCGAGAGGACCGATGGTTGCCTTCCGGAAAGATACATGGCCCTCCTAATCGGGGCGACCCTTGTATGGTAAATGAATTGATGACTCAGCAGCCAAAGAAGTGGGATATTGGCAAGCTAAATAAGCTCTTTGAGGTGTCAATTGTGAAGGAAATAGCAGCTATCCCTCTAAGTATACAATCAGCTCCTAACTAGCTAAAGTGGACGGCAAATAGTTCGGGGATGTATACGGTTAAGAGCGGATATAATTGCATCTACAATATCAGTGAGTCCTCCTCAAACATTAACCCTTCTACCTCTTATCAGATACCCAAATCCCTGTGGACAAAGGTTTGGAATCTTCATTCCCCTGCTAAAATCAGATTGTTTATTTGCAACATATGTAATAATGCACTCCCCACAAGTGAGAACCTCTACAAAAGATAGCTATTACGAACTCCTATATGCCCCATTTGCCGAACCGAACCCGAAACAATGGAACATATTTTTATCCTCTGCAACTGGTCAAAGGATGTATGGTCACAACAGCCTTTCCAACTCAACATCAACCCAGCAAAAATTAGCCGAATCGAAACGTGGATACATGAGAACCTCACCTCGACAACTTACTCCTCTGTTGGAAATCTCTTTGCTGGTGTTCTTTGGCAGATCTGGAAACAGAGAAATGGCTTGGTTTTCCGCGGCAAGCCTCCTGATCCGAAGCAAACGGTCGAGCTAGCGGTCTCCTCGCAAACCCTGTTCGAGAAAACACACGAGCTCAAGAAAAAGCCCCCATGGCAGCACCTGCAAACCACGAAGATTTGGGTTCTTCCGCCGCGACACACACTGAAGCTAAATGTTGATAGTACCTGGAACAGCAACTCCTTCTCTGGATCGGTAGCTAGTCTTAGCAGAAATTCCGCCGGGCTTTTGATCGATGGTTTTGTTCGGAGGATTCAAGTTCCGTCCGCGCAAGTCGCGGAAACCCTCAGGGTTAGGGCAGCGTTGCTCTGGTTGAAGGAAAAGTGAACTCTTCCAACTGATCTGCCGTGCTCTTCAGCTGATCGATGACCGTTTCACTTAGCTTATACGAAGGTTCACTTATCAACGGATAATCAGTCCGTGTGCAATTTCGTGATGGGCCGAGAAACGCCCCCATGATCGGCCCAGTCCATCATCCAGGACTGCAAAACTCTAATGACAGAGCTCGGATGGGTCCAGCTGATCTTTGGGTCGTGCAAAGCCAATGAAGCCGCCGACTGGGTTGTGAAAGCCCATCGAGACAACTTTTTGCCCTCCAATTGGATTGAACATCCACCCTTTCCCTTATGGTCGTTATTATGTATGGACTTTCCCAGTTCACAAACTCTAGTTTTGAGTTAGTAATGGAAAGCTTAATTTTGTTTCAAAAAAAAAAAAAAATCAGCCTAATTCAGATATTGCACTTAAAAAAGAAGATGATAGTATAATAAAAATGAGCAACCATATGCGAAATTGCATTTTAATCCGACAAAAATTGCATTCCTTGATCTACATTGCACATAGTTCAAAGGGACCACTTCCCAACAACATCATTGGCCTCCATGAAATTTGATGGCCTTCCACTTTGGCTTCTTCATCAATTTGGCTCTTCTTTCCATGCTTCTCACTTCTCTTGCAAGCCATTTGGGTCTTCCGGTTTCACATGAAATATATGCTACGGAGATTCCAATGACAATTCCGGATGCATAGCCTATCCCGACTGCTTTCCAATTAAACCCGCTACCATGCTCTCTTGTACTATCCTCTTGGAAGAACGACCGTGGTGGTGGAGGAGGCTGAGCATCACCGGGGCATGCATTATGTAATGGAGTTCCACATAAGCCTGGATTTCCACAAAATCGGTTGCTCGTGAATGTGCTCAGATGGTTGTCTTGAGGTATGCGGCCTATGAGTTGGTTCTCTGAGAGGTCCAAATACCCGAGAAATGATAAATCTCCCAGTTCTCTAGGAATTCCCCCACTAAGCCTGTTTGAAGATAGATCTAGCCATTCAAGATTAGTCAAGTTTCCAAGAGTCAGAGGAATTGAACCTGTGAAGTGGTTGTGGGAAAGGTTGAGCCCTATGAGAGAATGGAGATGTCCAATAACATTTGGGATGTTCCCTTGGAAAGAATTGAGCGATAAGTCGATGGATGTAAAATGGGTCAAGATCCTCACTAGCCGAATCTCGTTTCCTTTCATGACCACTTCCACGGAATAGAATGAGTCCATGTACAAAGATTTGTCTTGCGGATCATTTTGTTGGTCCCTCATCCCTTGAAGTTTTGCTATCAAATTAGCTGGTAAAGGGCCATCGAAGTTGTTGTTTGAGAGGTCCAAAATGTGCAACTTGGTAAAGAGATGAGCTACTGTTGGAAAATCCAAACGACCCTTAAAATTGTTGGACCTCAAAGAAAGAACTTTAAGCTCTGGCAGTGTTCCCAGCCATGTCAGGAACTTATCCTCTATCTTATTGTTGCTAAGTTCTAGAACCTCCAAGTATCTACAATTGGCAAGGGATTGTGGCAATGTGCCTTCAAATTGATTTTGACTCAAGTCTAGAGAACACAAGAGGCTTGGCAATGACAATATTTGAGGTATTGTGCTCGAAAGACCATTCATTCCCAAGTTCAAAACCGTTATAGCTAAGTTTAATAAGCACTCGGGTAGGCTACCAGCTATGCTATTATTAAACAAGACGAGGACTCTGAGTCCGGTGGCATTGCATATTGATAAAGGGATCTTCCCCGCTATTTTATTATTTGCGATCGAATAGGACTCTGTGGAGGGTGATGGAAGGGGAAGTGGACCATCAAATTTGTTGTTGGACAAACTGATAATTAACAATGAGGTATTTGAGAAACCTTCTACTGGCCACCGTCCTGAAAGTTGATTGTCGTTGAGGAGTAATAGTTTTAGATTAGTCAAATCACCCAAGGAAAAACGAATTGGACCCATAAGACTATTGTTGGATAGGTCGAGCTCGAGAAGAAGTTTCAATTTCCAGATTTCTTTGGGAATCTCGCCAACTAGACCATTGGAAGAAAGATTGAGAAGCAGTAGTTGACTGGTGGCATTGCATACTGATAAAGGGATCTTCCCCGCTATTTTATTATTTGCGATCGAATAGTACTCTGTGGAGGGTGATGGAAGGGGAAGTGGACCATCAAATTTGTTGTTGGACAAACCGATATATAACAATGAGGTATTTGAGAAACCTTCTACTGGCCACCGTCCCGAAAGTTGATTGTCGTGGAGGAGTAATAGTCGTAGAGAAGTCAAATCACCCAAAGAAAAACGAATTGGACCCGTTAGACCATTGTTGGATAGGCCGAGTTTGAGAAGAAGTTTCAATTTCCCAAGTTCTTTTGGAATCTCACCAACTAAACCATTGGAAGAAAGATCGAGTTGTAATAGTTGACTCGCGTTTCCAATCTCGGGAGGCAAGTTACCGGTGATGTTATTTCCAGCAATCCTTAGAGTAGTCAAACGCGTGCACCTTCCCCAGTTTGTTGAGATTTCTCCATAGAACTTGTTGAAACTCATATCGATATATTCCAAGTTGGGGTAGACACCACAGGTCTCAGTTAGGTTTCCAGTGAACTGGTTATTCGCAAGGCTTAGTCTGACTAAGCTTGTGCAATTTCTCAAGCTTCTAGGGATAGAACCAGTTAAGTTGTTGCCATTCACCATGAGGTGTTGGAGCAATCCACCTCGGCACAAGTTCTCTAGTAAGGAGCCAGTGAACTGGTTGAAAGCCAAATGCAACACCGTAAGCTCCGTCAAATTGCCTAATGTCGGCGGGATGGAACCGGTAAGCATATTTAAAGATAGATCTAGATCCATTAATTTAGTCAAGTTCCCCAAAGTGGAAGGAATCGGTCCTGTCAGGAAGTTGTTAGGCATAGCAAACACTTCCAAATTTGGCATACTTCCCATTTCAGGGGGAATAGAACCAGAAAGGCAGTTGTTGTAGACATACAAGCCAGCTAATTTGCTCAAATTACCAATCTCCGGTGGTATCTTCCTCGAGAATCTATTACTAGAGAGGTCGAGATAGGTGAGATTGCTCAGAAGAGCAATTTGAGGCGGAATGTGGCTGGAGAGATTATTTTCACCCAGCTTCATGCAAATGAGATGAGACAAAGATGAGAAGGGGAATTCGGCAAGCGTACCTTCGATATCGGCTCCAGTGAGATTTATCATGATCACGCTCCCTGCCTGATTGCAGGAGATGCCATACCAAGCACACGGACTCACGGTCGAATTGGAACCGGTGGCATTACGAGGAGAGGGAGTCCACGAAGATAGGGAAGAAACTGAATGGTTGCCAAGACTGGACTTCCAATTGAGGAGGGCCAAGGCTTCTGCAGGGGAAGCATGAGCAGGAAGTGGAATGACAAAGACAGTGAAGTGGACGAGGGCAGCCACAAGGCTCATGACCCTCTTGAATTCTGATGAAGAATCCATCAATTCTTCTTCTCTTTTGGTTCTGGTAAGTCGGTTTTTCTTTTCCTGAGGCAATGAGCGATGCTTAAAAAGGCCGTGAAAACTCACCTTCCTATCATCTTCCATGATAATGTGAAGGCAATAACGACAACTAACTAGTGAAGACCCAGAAAAGGTTTGTTCATACTGCTTTGTAAGTAGTCAACCGAGAGCTGACTGGACGAATTTCCGGTTCCTTGAAGACTTTGGAATTTTTTCTTTTTTAGCCTTCGCATGTGACTTTTCTGAGTCAGTCCCTGTTTCGTAATTGAGTCCCACCCATTTTATGAAATACGGAGATTTTGACAGGGAAGCCTTCGAGGAAAGTGATATAAAGTCGAGGTCTTTCGCGATTTGCGCGAGCACCCAACTTTCCACAGGACCGAGTCCTAATTTGTGCCGCACGTTTTGCAATTCCAAGCGCGCAAAAGGGAAGTCTTCTCACTCGGCATTCTAGAAGCCAATGTGACTCGGTTGACCCCAAATGACAGCCGATAGTCTAGTCAAATGGCCCCGAGAGCCCTGTCCAAAAAAAAAAAAAAAAAAATCTACTCGTCTGCAAAAAAATAAAATCGATCGACGTCAATTTTTTTAGTATGCTATTTTCCATATCTAAAAGGGAAAATTGCTAAGAATTAGACCTTGGGTTGACTTGGGTATGACTTGGGTCCGGTGGGATTGAGTGTGGATTGCCAATATTTCACTACAAAAATATAGATCGGTATGGATTACGTTGGTCAATACGAATTGGATTTATTTTTAACCCATTCATACTTGACGTGATCTTTTACTAAGAATAGCACTAGATAAATCTAAGAGATTATCGATCCTAAAAGGTTAGAGAGAACCATAATCAATAATTATGGTGTAGCCCAAATTTTTTTAAGATCTATTCGTGATTTAGCAATCACAAAGACGCTTTGATTTTTTTTTAATTGCTTCTCCTTCCTAAATGACCATAATCTCCTAAGGTACCTGAATCTTAACAAAATAGAAATGTATATGGGCTCAAGCTACTACTAATGATCCGATCCTGTTTACCTACTCTTAAAAGGCTAGAATTTACTTCATTGGAATAAAGCTAAGGCTTCGTAAGGTAGAGCTCTAGCTTGGAGGAAAGATAAGCTTTCAATAGGGTCAAATACGACCTATCATTCTATCGCAACTTAAAACATCCGAGACGGTAATAAATTGAAAATATATATGTTATATTTGGACGCTCAGAGTTATTGCTACGAGATCACAACATGTGATGCTAAGGACCCAACCAATGCCAGGATGCTTTCCTCATTTAATTCCCGCCGTACAACAATTTAGGGGCACCAGAACCTCCAGCAGATGCATTCACTAAGGGCGTCATGGCGCCCTTTTGGTCCCATCGTATACTCCACCTCGCCCTGAATCTTCACGAAACCACCATAATATCATCGTACGTACTAATTACTATATTTCTAGGTAAATCTTTCACTTTTAGATAGAAGGTAAAGAGTCAGGAGAAAAGGAAGTAGCGCGCAGTCGTGGAGTCTGAACAATTCATAAGACCAATAGCGCTGTATCTATAGGTAAGGATGTAAACGGTTCGGTTTGATTCAGTTTTTCCAAAAAACCGAACCGAACTGAATTGATAAGAGACCGTCCCGAACTGAACTGAAACCGTCTCGAACCAAATACGAACCGAACCGAAAATGCAGTTCGGTTCGGTTCGGTTCAGGATGATTTTTCGGTTTTCCTATTTTTACTTTGTTTATTGGAATTTAAGTAAAGAAGATATGATAAAAAAGATAGATTATTCAATTTTTATTAAGAATTCCAATTCGGTTCGGTTAACCAAGCCGAACCGAAAACCGAACCGAATCGAACCGAAAATATTAATAGTTATTTTTTAATTAACCGAACCGAAACCAAAACAAACCGAAAACATACAAAATTTTGGTTCGATTCAGTTCGATTTTATATTTTGATTCGGTTTTTGACAGTCCGGGCAAGATTGCTAATGCCGTGACTTTTCATCACCGTCGCATGCCAAAATCCCGTAACTAATGCATCTCCTGTCTCTGTACCTGTCACGTTCATGTCATCCCCTGCTTCTGCTGCGACTTCTCCTGTAATCGCGGTCTCTATATTCGTCTCTGTACCAGAAAGTCTATTTTAAAATCAGTTGCAGCATAGAGTGAAAGGGAATCACACGCAACTCTGGAAGATACAATCACTTATGGAGATGGTTGTTAAGGGACAACCGCTACTTAATGGCGCGTCAGCGGATATTTTTTTCATTTTACTTCGAACGAAAGAGCCAGGCGCGACAAGCTTGGATGTCACCTAATAAAACCGGCTTAGAGCTTAAATGACAAAAAAAAAGAATGTAGCAACCAACAACTCAATGGCGTAATAGAAACTAGCCAAAAGAAATTAGCAATACCACATTGATAACGTACTTGTTAGGGAGGATCATGGGAGTCTACAATGTCATGCACAGACATCTTAGTTAAGGCTGCACAAGCATCTTAGTTAAGCGACACAGACACATCCTTCATCTAACTAGGATGTATCATCAACGTCCTAATGGAGTAAGTCCAAGTTCACGAGCTCTTTATTCAACACAAATTAACAAATGTATTTTTCAGGACAAGTACAAAACAAGTGCTAACGTTTTACTCATTGTCCCGTGATTAATTGAATTTTAAATCTTTTTAGAAATATTCAATCAACCCTCGTCTTGCTACCAATGCCCTTTTTCCCTGAAAAATGGAATCTACTCCATATACATGAAATTAACTATACTTTTTTACAAGAGTCACATGAAGACCAAAGCGCAGATATTCATTTAAATTTAGGAAAAATTGGAATTCAACTCAAAACCCTAAAATTGGACCTTCAATCCTTAAATTGTTTTATTTGTCAGTTAAATTCTCATAATCGACTCTGTCACTTAGTGAGTGGTGAAACAGATGTTTTTATGCCTTAGTTATGGTCCAAACTTTCCAGATACCCGGTCGTAAGTACTAAAAATAAATAACAAGTGGGGTAGAAAAAGGAGAATGATTGAATGCGCTGTGGGTGACATTGCACAGCCGCAGTAGGCTGGACGAGCCTAGGGACGATTGCGGAAAAGGCTGAAAATATTTTCCGTCCATATTTGATTTCTAAAATCATTGGTTATTTCAATTAACGATAACAAAAGTATGGTAGGTCACTATATTCTTTTAAATTTTACGTGTAAAGTTAGTTAATATTGATATTATGATGAATATACTGACATCCAGATAATTAGTAAGGTACCAACTAATTCTAAATTTTATCTATATAGGTAATAAACAGTTGCATTTGTCACAAATTCATACCACACTATATTGATTTTATCAACATCTAGATAAAATTTGTAACTTACCAATTTCTTGTACATTTTATAAGTGTGTTTAGTAAACTAATAACACTACAATGAATTTATGAACGTTCCAAAAAATTTGTAATGATCGACTTCTTTCAAGTTTAACGGAAGCGTTAGTAGAGTATTGACCCTATACAAAATTTACCAACACCCCCAATAAATTAGAAATTTATTAATTTTTTTCAAATTTTATAGTATACTTAGTAAACTACCACTAATATGATGAATTCAAAGATATCTTAATGAAGCAAATAAGTGGCTAATTACTATCAATTAAAAACTCTGTGTAGAGTAATATATTCCAAGTTCTTTCATATAGATGTATTCTTAATATATCTCTATCCAAAGAAGGTAGAATTATCAAAAAAGTCCAAAACTTATTACAAATGTGCCAATTCAATCAGAAACTTTTTTTTTTATATCAATTTAGTCCTAAACATTTTGTAATTGTGTCAATTTAACCAATTTTGGCCGAAATCACTAACGTAGACGTCAACTATTTTACATGACGCCAGCTGTTTGGCTAGGTCTTCACCTATATTGCTAGGATATCTTAAAACTATTATGCATACCCACAAATCCTTCAATGAGCTCATACAAACACTAATCATTAGCACCAACCCACAATAGCATCCTCCAAAATCCACAAAGCCAATCTAGAATTAATATCATAAATAGATTCACAAAACAAAACACATAATCTTTCTCTATTTCGTGTCATCGAATAGAATATATATTATAAGACATTTCTCATATCATTTTGGAATACATTTCATAAACCAGTAACCCATAAAGCGTCTCTCAAACCATTCACAAATAACTGAAAAGTAGTAAATGTTAGATCCAAACTTTTATACAACAAAAATGCCATTTTATAACTCATACTATATATAATCCATATTACTTTGGAAATATGAGTTTACTAACTCAAAAAATAAATAGCACCATAGCACCACTCACTTGGAAATGTTTAAAAACAAACAACGTAGCTAAACGAGATAACGATCTCGTAATCCTATCGATTAAATGAGAATCGACATCAAAATCAAGTAAAATACTACATCAACTACGAATTCACTAAAATAAGCTTTATCGCTAGCAAAATGAATCCAATGTGGTAACAAATCACTCGCCCAAAGTTATTATTCAAAGTTATCTGCAAAGTAAAATTTGAGCATGAAACTCTAATATAACGTTTCAACTAAACCATTATTTCAAATTGACTCTCGTCAAATCTCACATCTCCACAAAATCCATAATTTATGTGAAATTTCATATCTAAACAACTCCAAAATCAGATTTTGTAGCTCAAATTTCATATTATTTCTAATATGCATTATAATCTTGAAAGCTATTCTGATTAAAAAAACGAAGAGATTGCATCCTTACTTGGCCTTGTGAAACGGTGTTAATTCGACTTTGAGCACGTAGGCACAAAAGCCTTCTCCTTTTTTTCCTTGTTCCTTCTTCCTTTCTCTTCCTTTTTCTTTCCCCTAATTTCTTCCCTTCTTCTTTTCCTCACTGTCGTCGACACTCTCTCTTTTTCTTCTTCCCCTTTTTCTCTCGGTCATGTCTCTTTGCTTTAAATAAAGTGGTCTTCTTTTTCTCTTTTTATTAGTCACTTCATTTGACCAAGTCAACAAACCCAAATATTACGGAATGCCTTCAGAGCGCTCGACAGGGAGAGGTCATGGATGAAGAGTGCAACGTCAAATAAGGAGCTTTATTTTGTGTCTGTGTATGAACACTCTTTCACACTTTACCTCAAGTTTGGCAACATTTGCCGTATCTTGCACTGCATCAAAAGAAGAACCATTCTTACACGGCATTAAAAGTTGAAGACTTGTTAGTCAAAAAGGAAAGAGGTTGGAAAATTGCTCCATGACCCTTCCTATACGATGAGTTGGAAATTTCAGAGCCAAACATCACCAATAAAAGTCCACAAAGAGCATGACTTCCCATGAACCATTGTAATGCATACTGATCCAAAAATCACTACACATGAAACCCCAAGAGACCTTGACTTCTCAAGTAGGCACATGTCTATTCTATCACCCGAAGACCTTGACTTCTTGAGGGATATGTACAAGATCGATCCACACATGCACGCCGGTTTAAGTTCTTTCTTTTTCTTTTGGGCCGTTTTGATCGTTTATATATTAATTGTATCATAAAATCATGAAATTTTAGAGATTTGCGTTAACAGAATATTCTTCTTGATGGATATGGTATTAAGATTTCAAAGGTGCTCACTGCAGGGTCTATGTACATAGGATGAAAAAAGGGACACAACCCTATTGTCAACTTATAATGCAGTGTAAAAGAGAGATTCAGAATGTTAAAATAGTTTTTCTTGCAACTTTCTCCTTATGTTAACATGAAACTATAGCCTTTCTTACATTATTAACTTTCAATTTGAACATTTTTATGGATTTCTAGCCATTGCTCTGTCCTTTCTAAGGAATGAGGATGTTGCCTTGTAGCTACGAGCTGAATATAATTTACTATTTTAATAATTTTGTCACCCTTTTTTTACTATGTCATTGTTAACTAGAAATACTCTTTTAGAAAAGAGGAGGAGAAAATGTACCTGTATGAACCTTTAATTGTACTCTGTTCAATGAAGTAATAAATTTTTGCATCCATTTTAGAGTTTGAATGCTACTGGTTATTTTGTTTTAGGTAGTGACAGCTGTTACAAGAGGGTGATATTGTATTTATACAGAGTCTCATATATTTGGAAGCAATGGTTGACTTGACTCAACCTTACTAAACTGAGTTTTTTCCAATCTTAGCTTTGTTTTACTTGCTAATTTACTGATATTAGACCATGTGCAGACTCCTAGAGTGCCAAAACTTGGCAAAGGGGGACACTTAAGTGCCAAAAGTTCGAAAAATGTACACTTAAGTGCCAAAATCATAGCTAAAATGACCGGTTAAGTGCCAACCGCGAAAAAAATCCGGCCAAACTACAACGTGTCATTTTCTGATGATTTTATTTGCTGACAGAGCATTTTTTTTTTCAAAATAAAATATTCACATGGCAATTTTAAGAAAAAAAATTGTCCAAGTCATACTAAAAAAAAATTTAAATCAATTTTATTTAAAATAAAAGGGGAAGGGGAGAGTTCGGGTGAGGCCTCCCCCAAATTCGATGAGGGCCCAACCCTTGCCCACCGTCGCCGACCCTTCTCGGCGATGGTGGGGCGATGAGGGCTGCACAGCCCTCGCCCGATCCTCCCCTTCCTCCTCCTCCTTTTTTTTTTTTTTTTTAAATTAATCAATTTTATAATAATATATTTTTAAAGATATTTAATATTATTTAATTAATACATTTTTTTAATACCACATTAGCACAAAACAACATCGTTTTGGCTGAGTTTTTGCTTACTCAATTTCCGGTGAGCCACGTAAGCGATTTATATTATTAAAATAAGCTACGTTGGATTTCCTGCAGCTTTCACCGGAGTTGGCATTTAAGTGATCGCATTTTCAAAAAAAGTGGCACTTAATTGTATCTTTTATAACTTTTGGCACTTAAGTATCTCCTCAAGCCAAGTTTTGGTACTTGGGCTATACTTTTGCTAATATTAGACAATACGATTCCATGCATCATAGACAATTTTCTTGTTTTGGTTTGACCATGCATCACAGACATTAATCAGCAAAGAGAATAGCGTTATCTCTTCTTTTTTACTTTGAGATTGTAGCATCGATACTTTGACCGAGGACATAGGTATCTTCACGACCTGGGAAATTCTCTCATCCTCCTTGATAAATTTCTTGACACCATTATGAAGCTATTTTAGATGTTGTAAATGGCGCAGTGCTTCGTTTTTAGAACCAAGCTAAAAGAACTTCCTAGCATTTGATAGCAGAGGTCAAACAGTTCAATGCCTTCTATGCATGGGTGTGAAACCTTCTGGCTTTTTACAGGACGTGCTTAAAAGATTGGGAGTAGGATGGATTAGTATTCATAGTCTAATCCAGGGGTGAGTTGCAGTTAGTCAGTTGGGCAAGCAATTGTGAAATTAATGATTTTCCAAATGTGGTTAGTGTAGTTTAAATCTTGTTGGTCAGGCACGTTGATGATAATTTACCAACAATGTCAGTAACTTATGGACGTCCAATGCAATAGCAGATCATCAATTCTTCGATATATTCACCTTTCCAAAAAAAATAAATTAAGCGGTGAACATAGTATTTTACCAATAACTTACCATTATCAATAACTTACCAACAGAGCTCCACTTTCATGGGATATGTGATCACCAGAGTTAGGAATTTTCCAACTTCAACGTAGAATTTTACTACTCAGAACAAAAATTTAGCATGAAATTAGTGACTTACCATCGCAGGTTGTGAATCCATGGCCTTTCTCTTTTGATCTGGATGTTGATTTTTTTCGAGCCCCAAAAGATGCGTAAAACTTTCCCTTTGAACTTCTTTTCCTGTGGTTTTCCTATTTGACAATGGAAATGCATTATCAAGCATTAATTCGTGGAGCACATGTATGTTGATGCTATCTGGCATAATGAAAAAGTTGACTGTTGCCACCTGATAGTTCTTTCTTTGACGTTGCATGTTGCCTGTTGCCTTTACTCAAAGACATAAAGCACATTGAAGAGTTGAGATCGAATTAACCCAACCACATGATATGGTTGGGAAAATATAACTCATTTTCTTGCTACTTCTAAATTGGAATAGTTATTACTTCATTTTTCTCATTTACAAAGTAATCTGAAACTTTGATTTTACGATGTTGGTTTTTACTTGGGATTGATCGAGGGTGGGGTCAAATGTCGGTCTATTGTCGTTTCCTATTTCAAATTCACAAAACTCTGAGCTATCAATGACTATGTTCACTATTTTTCGCATAAAATACTCGAGGGAAAATTGTTCTAACATGTTTTGCGCAAGGCAATATAAGTTCACTGTACTGAAAAACAGAGAAGATGGTTTTTTATGAGCTAAGCACAAATGAGTTTTACTTGATAGAACAAATCTCCCAAGATAAAGCATCTTCTATAATCTGCACCAATCCCATAGATAGAGTCAATCTTCTACAATCTATGCAATTCCACTCATAGAATAAAACTTTCGCAATCTGTGATAATATTATAAATTTTTATCTTTTGTAAAATATTTTCTATTGTGATTTTTCTGCTCATGTACATACTATATATATACAAATCTCCACACCGATGAGTGTGCGATCAAACTCAAATTCATAATCTTTTTTTCTTTATTTGTATTCGACAATGGAGATAGGCTGAGTGAAAACACACCATCATGATTTAAATGCCTCAAGATTTTAGGGGGTAGGATATCGTCTGCCTTTGCACTCTTGAAATATAAGGTAAAACCAAAATAAAGCTTGAATTCTTTATAAGACAAAAGCATTGTATTGCAGAATCTTTTCTCTAGATAAATTGATGACCAGTGATATTTCTAATTTAGCACTTTTGAGTTATAAGTTTAATCGCAAACAAAATGAATATGATGTGCCAACAAATCGCTCGCCCAAAGCGATTATTCAAAGTTCTTCACAACATGAAACTTGAGCATAAAACTCTAATGTTTCACTTCGACTAAACCATTATTTCAAATTAACTCTCGTGAAATTTCACAGCTCCACTACACCATAATCCATAATTTACATAAACTTCACAACTAAACAACTCAAAAATCAGATTTTGCAGTTCAAATTTCACACAATTTCAAATTTGCACCATAATCCCTGAAGCTACTCTGATTAGAAGAACGAAAAGCTTGAATCCTTACTTGACATGATGAAATGGTGTCAATCCAATTTGAGGCTTGTACAAACAAAGAGAAATAATTAGATTATAGTTTTCAAAAAACAATTTATCCTAGAAATAAATAAATAAATTATTATAAATTATTATAGGGTCCACTCTATCAAGAATTTATGGCTCATAAAAAGCTATTATAATTATTACATCAACAAAGGCCACGCACAAAAGCCTGTTCCTTTGTCTTTTCTCTTTTTCTTTCATTTTCTTTTTCTTTCCCCTTCTTTCTTCTCTTCTTCTTTTCCTCTCTGTTTGCCATAACTCTCTTTTTCTACTTCCCCTTTTTTCTCTTGGCCATGTCTCTTTGCTTTAAATGAAGTGGTCTTCTTTCTCTCTTTTTATTAGCCACTTCATTTGACCAAGTCAACAAACCCAAATATTGCAGAGTGCCTTCGGAGCACTCGACAGGGAGAGGTGGGACGTAAAATAAGGAGCTTTATTTTGTGTTAGTGTATGAGCACTCTTTCACACTTTACCACAAGTTTGGCTACATTTTCCCTTTCCATTTGCCGTATCTTGCACTGCATCAAAAGAAGAACCTTTCTTGCACGACATTAAAAGTTGAAGACTTGTTAGTCAAAAATGGAAAAGGCTGGAAAATTGCTCCATGACCTTTCCCATACGATAAGTTAGAAATTTTAGAGCCAAACATCACCAAAAAAAGTCCATAAAGACCATGACTTCCCATGAACCATTGTAACGCGTATTGATCCAAAATCAACACATGAAACCCCAAGAGACCTTGACTTTTTGAGCAGGCACATGTCTATTCTATCGCCCAAAGACCTTGACATCTTGAGGGATATGTACAAGATTGATCCACACATGCATGCCGGTTTAAATTCTTTGTTTTTTCTTTTGGGGTGGTATGCTGGTTTATATTCTAATTGTATCATAAAACCGTGAAATTTAGAGATTTGCATTAGTAGATATTCTTCTTGATGGTACTAAAGTTTCCAAGGTGCTGACTCCAGGGGTCCATGCATAGAGAGTGAAAAAAGGGGCACAGCCCCTTTGTCAACTTATAATGTAGTGTAAAAAAGAGATTTAGAATGTTAAAATGGTTTTTCTTTTAACTTTCTCCTTACGTTAATATGAAACTATTGCCTTTCTTACATGGCTAACTTTCTTTTTGAATATTTTTATGGATTTCTAGCCATTGCTCTGTCCTTTTCAGGAATGAGGATGTTGCTTTGTAGATAGAATTTACTATTTTAATAATTTTGTCACCCATTTTTTACCATGTAATTGTTAACTAGAAATACTCTTTTAGAAAAGAGTAGGAGAAAATGTACCTGTATGAACCTTTAACTGTACTTTGTTCAACGAAGCAATAAATTTTAGCATCCATTTTAGAGTTTGAATGTTTCTGATTATGATGTTTCAGGTATTGACAACTGTGACAAAAGAGTAATGTTCTCCTTATACAGATTCTCATATTTTTGGAAGCAAAGGAAGACTTGACTCAACCTTACTAAACTGAGTTTTTTCCAACGTCAGCATTGTTTTGCTTGCTAAAATTAATGATATTCAACAATAGGATCACAGACATTAATTGGTGAAGAAAGCAGGAAGCAGGGTTCTCTCTTCTTTTCAACTTTGAGATTGTAGCACTGATACTTTGACCAAGAACATAGGTTTTTTCATGACCTGGGAATTCCTCTCATCATCCTGGACCAATTTCTTAACAACATTATGAAGCTGCATTAGATGTTGTAAATGGTGCGGTGCTTCATTTCTAGAACCAAGGTAGACTAAAGACCTTCCTAGCATTTGATAGCAGAAGTCGAACAGTTCAATGCCTTCTGTGCATGGGTGTGAACACCTTCTAGCTTTTCACACGTAACTTCTCCAGGACGTGGTTAAAAGGTTGGGAATAGGATGGATTAGTATTCATAGTCTAATCTAGGGCTGAGTTGCATTTAGTCAGCGCAGCAAGAAATTATAAATTCATGATTTTCCTAATGTGTCTAGTATAGTTTAAATCCTGTTAGTCAGGCACGTTGATGATAATTTACCAACAATGTTAGTAAATTATGGACGTCCAATGCAATGGCAGATTATCAACTTTTCAATATATTCACCGTCCAAAACAAAACTTGAGCGGTGAACATAGTATTTCACCAATAACTTGCTGACAAAGCTCCACTTTCATATGGTAGTATGTGATCACCAGAATAAGGAATTTTCCAACTTCAAGCGAAATATAAGTCGCTCATGAAGTATTTTACTACTCAGAACAAAGATTTCGTGTTGCGTTGAAATTAGTGACTTACCATCGTAGGTTGTGAATCCATGGCCATTGTTTTCTCTTCTGATCTGGATGTTGAATTTTCTCAAGGGCCGAAAGATGCGTGAAACTTTCCCTTGAACTTATTTTCTTGTAGTTTTCCTAGTTGACAATGGAAATCCACCATCGAACATTAACTCGTGGAACACATGAATGTGGATGATATCTGGCATAAGTTTACTGTTGCCACCAGATGGTTCATTCTTTGATGTTGCATATTTCCTGTTGCCTTTCTACCTAGACATGCAGCACATTCAAAAATTGAGATTGAATTAACCCAACCACATGATAAGGTTGGGAAAACATAGCTCATTGTCTTGCTACTTCTTGATTGGAATAGTTGTTACTTTATTTTTTCTTGTACACAAAGTTATCTGAAACTTTGATTTTACAGGGTTGGGATTTATCGTGTTCAGGGTCAAAAGTTGGTCTACCATGATTTCCTATTTCAAATTCACAAAATTCTGAGCTCTTAAAGTCCATGTTTATTATTTTCTAGATGAAGTACTCGAGGGAAAATTGTTTTGACACGTTTTGCGCAAGGCAACGTAAGTTCACTGTACTGAAAAACTGAAAAGATGGCTTTTTGTGAGCTAAGCCGCAAATGAGTTTATTTGTATTCAACAATGGAGCTAGGCCGAGCATAAACAAACGATCATGATTTAAATGCGTCAAGATTTGGGAGGGCAAGATATCGTCTGCCTTCACCCTCTTGAAATATAAGGTAGCAACAGCACAGAACTTGCATTCTTTCTGAGACAAAGCATTGTCCTGCAGCATCCCCTCTCAAGCCAGAATGATGGCCACTGATCTTCCTAATTTAAGCATTTCTAAGTTCGAAGCTCTAATGAAAACGAAGTTTGGATTTCCTCTACAGCCATACTCTTTGGAGCAATCAAAGGCTACTGAACTTCCAGTAAAGACTTATGCCATAGCAACATGCAATGGCACTCGGGATAGGAACTGACTGAATGCGCTCTGGGTTATGTTACACAGCAAGGGGTAAGTTACACAAAACGCAAAGTCATGGTGGATGGCCACAATTAAAAACGATTAGTTTCTGATTGAATGCACTCTAAAAAGACGCATTTTTTGAAACTCTTCGGCATGTAAGGGATTTTGCACCTCCATAAATCTGAAATAAACGCTCTAAGAGGACTAACAATGGACAATTATTTTAAACTTCTTACGAATGTTCCATTTAACTTCACATGAGCCCTTTGCTCTTAAGATGACAAACACTATATCCATTGACTTTACATTGATATGATAATTATATTTTCTAACTCTAACTTGACATGGATACTTAGATTTCACTAGTATGACGCTAGTCTGATTAAGACTAGATACAGAAACAGTATGAAATATCACTTGAGTTCGGCTGTCTTCTCTCTCTAAATGAATCTAGATGCCAGAAAGTTCAGGTTTTACTTATTTCAAAACAAAAGGCAGTTGTATATTTACTTGGGCGTGAGCGAAATGAAGTCCTCATAGTCATGCTGATATGGGTTAAGCACTCAAATTCTGTTGCCAGTCAGAAATCTCCTAAATTCAAACAAAGATAACATATCAGTTAACGAAACAATGGAATGAAAAAAGTTAGAGACTTAAATCAAATAATTGCAAGGACTCCAATTTTCATTAAAGAAATTGCATTTGGTTGTCAAAGCAACATCTTTTATCACACAACATCTTCAACAAATTGATCCGGTGAACGGCTTGAAGCTGTTGCATCTCTTCAAGGATTAGTGGCTGTCCGTGAATTTTGAACACCATCGAAAATGGTTGAACGAGCTGATAATGCCTGAGAAATCATTTCCATTGACGGCCTAAGTTGTGGATTAGTAGATACACAAGTGACTTTCAGTGATGTTATTTCCAGCAATTCTTAGATCCCTTAGGCAAATGCAACTTTCCCAGTTTATTGAGATCTCCATAGAACTTGTTCTCATGTCCATAAAGTCCAAGTTGGGTGGACACCAAAGGTCCCAGATATGTTTCCAGTGGATTGATTTAAATGCTGGTGTGATCAGCTGAATGTAAAGCCAAGAAATGGAACCCATTTTCAGGCAAATTTGTCGACCCAAGAGATTGACAAAGAAAAAGGATGCCAAATTGGAACACCTACTGCTGTGAGAATATAAAAACCACACTAAATTCAGAAGCATGATTACATGAAGAATAAAAAACTAGATGGCACTCTTAGCGGACCACCTTTGGAGATGGCTAGTGGATTATGACCAAAAAATGGCAAACGAAAGTAGAATATGAGAGGGAATTACTTGCGACTCTGCAAGATGCAAGTACTCAATAAGATGGCTAAGGGTTAGCTGCTACTTGCTATCGCATCAATGGATATTTTACTTTTTTCGTTTCACTACACACCAAAGAACAAGGTGAAACAAGCTTGGATGTCACCTACCATCTGAACTTTCGTTTCAAAGCTTAAATCACAAAAAAGCGGAATCTAGAAACCAACAACTCAACGGCATAATGGGAACTAGCCGAGAAATTAGCAACACCAAATTGACAACTTACTTGATAAAAGGAGGTCAAAGGAGTTTACAATTTCACAGTCACAATCTTGCTAGGATGTACCATCAAGCACCGGAGTAAGTCCAAGTTCATAAGCTCTTCATCCACCACAAATTTATAAAGATAGTTTTGGGAAAGGTGCAAAACAAGTCTTCAATGTTTTACCCATTGTCCCGCCAATCAATTGAGTTCTCAATCTCTGGCAAATGTTCAATTAGTCCTAATCTTAGTAGTTGACGCCATCTTTTCACTGGAAAATGGAATCCACTCAATTTTACATGAAAATTAACTATGATCTTTTACTATAATACTAGGTTCTGTAATCACGAGACTCAGAACCTAAATTTCACTTAAATTGAGGAAACGTTGGACTTCAACTCAAGACCCTAAATTTGGCCCTTTGATCATCAAATTGTTTTATTAGTCAGTTGATTCTCATAATAAATTCTGTCAATGATTGATTAGAGTAATGTGTTTTCTCCCTTAGTTATGGTCCAAAGTATTCAGTTACTCCTTTTCCAAAGTAATAAAAATGAGGACCAGTTGCTTAGCTGGCTAGAGCAACCATAATGTAATTGCACTCCCGACATTTTTCTCGAAAATTGCACTCCCAAACTTAGTTGCTTGGATCTCAAGAAAAGGTGGGAAAGTCCTATCCACTAGTTAAAGACTAATGAGTCAAATTTACTATGTGCGTGAGTGATTGTGGTTTTAGCATTCAAGTTCGGCTGCAGGATTTCAGCTTTTAGGATGTAACTCTATTTCCTGACATTGGATTACCGTGAACATATTTAATACATGACACCCCAATTCTTTAAAATTAATTGCCTCTAATGTCATTTAAATGTTAATATATATTATGATCTGTATCTTTAAAAATGAATAGATATTTTCCATAAGCCATAAGATGCGTAAACAAGCTTGTCACATCATTGTTAACAGCATTAACTCTGTAAAATCAGTTCTCTCCATAAAATAGATCGATTGCTTGCATTACTTGCGGACAACCAGCAAGGGATGGTAAGGATTACTCACAAAGTTTGCAATTTGCATTGATAAGGCCAGGATGGAACCTATAAAATAAATTGGCAGTGATATTGTTAACCAATCCATAAACAGGGTTATGTAAGTATTAGAGGACCAATCCATAAAAATGATTTGGGAATTTCACCTCAAACACAAATCAACAACTATAGCAATAGGGAGCCACTGACGGTTGTTGACACATTAAACCCGAATTTATCAAATGTAGAATTTTTCTCATTTTAGTATACACAGACACAAAATGCATAACTTTACTCACTTCATAAACTTAAACCAATTTGCATAGACACAGTTTGCATAACTTTACTAACTTACCATACTTAAACCATACCTTGGATGAGGGCTGCGACTTCTCAACCACCTTCTTATCTTTGAAACCGGTTCAGCAATCCTCCCCTTATCGCTGTTGCGAAATAGAGGCCAAGCTCATCAGAAGAATCGATACTAAGAAAATGACAGCTAAGTTATTCAAGAAATCTACTTTTTTTCCTTTCTTTAGGCCTTCTTTTGCAGGTTATTTTGCAAAAAGAATCCTCCACTGACAGAACCACGCTAACAAGGTCACAGCAACTTGCAGCATTTGAAGGTTTATTCCAAGGAAACCCCAACTTCCTTCCAGCAAGCTCATACCAGATTCGCATTGCACTGTCTTTTGACCCGAAAAAAGCACAATCTATTTGAACAATTCGAAAACTAAAAGGTGAGATAATAATTAAACAGCTTACATTCTCTCAGCATTGGGACCGTACTTGGCGAACTGAACCCCAATCTCTCTTTCAACAAGAAAACCGAACAAGAAATCAAATGACAATCCAAGCGAACGCAAACAGAAACCCTCATGACCGAAGGTACAAACAATCAGAGACAAGAGCGAAGCCATCGAGTTTGTCCTGCGCCTTGTCCGCGTACTTGTATGTCACGGACGCGAAGACGCGAACCCTCTCGACTCCCCAGTCCTGCGCGACCACGTCGTAATACAGCGATAAAAGCCCCAACTCTCAACACGCGACCTAAAAAGCAAAAAGCACGGAGCGGAGAAACACGTACCTCCGGTGGTGTGTCGCGGGCCCATTTCGTCAGTCCAGGCCTCTGACCCTCTCTCTTCTCTCTATTCCGTCTTCCGGTATTCAGCGGTTAACAGGCGCCACGTCAGCGGATGACATGGCGTGCGGTTATTTATCGATAGCCAATTATATTTTGACACGTAGATATTGACATGTAAATTAAAAAATTTATTAATTTTCCCTTTTCCTCCTCCATCTTCAATCTCTGCTCCGCCTGGGCTTGGCTATCTTTACCGCCGCCGCCATCCTTGAGCGACCGCCCCACCGTCTCCACCACCGTCCCGGCAAAGCTGTTGAGCTCGTCGCCAGCAGCCGTGGACGAGCCAACACTTGAGCTCAAAGATGCTGAGCAGCAAACCAGATCTAGCGCAGCCATGGACGAGCCAAGACTCGAGCTCAAAGGTGCTGAGCAGCAAACCAGATCTAGCTGTTGAGAGGGATGATATCGTGCGTCCGACCTCCGCGTCCACCCTCTCCGTCGTCCTGGCGGCTAAGCCTTGGCCACGAGCGCTCATCCACAAACATGGAGATGCAGAGCAGCGGTCGGCCATGGATGGCCTCTCGTCCACAGATCTGAGCACCGACCTCCGCATCCACCCCCTCACTTCCCGTCATCGCTTGCGGCCAGGACTCCAAATCTAGCCGAACTTCCAGATCTGGAGCCATGGCCGTGAGCGACGACGGTTCCAGATCTGGACTTCACCGACCTTCGCGTCCGTCATCATGTGAGAACGAACTGTCGTCACTCGTGGCCAAGGCTCCAGATCTAACACAAATGGAACTGGTTCTACACAATCGTTTACTGTTTTGGTCGTCTCGTGACAGGACAAACCTGCACACTTTCAATCATGGATATTGTGTAGAGTGGTGGAAGGAGAGACCGGCTTCGGCCATGGATTCTCTACCGACTAAATCCAGTCCCTTGCTGCCAGATTCAGAAGTGAGGCACTGGACGGAGTAGATAATTTTTTTTTGAATAAGTACTAGAAGTCCTGAAACTTGTTATAAAAGTATAATTGAATCCTAAAACTTTCAAAAAGCGTAATTAAGTCTTAAAATTTATCATGAAAGTGCAATCGGATTTCAAAACTTTCAAAAAACGTTATTCAAATTGTTGCCGCCTAGTTTTGGATTGGACTTCGACACGGGCTCAATTTGGAGAGGTATTTTGACAAATTTAATGCCTTTTTATGCACGTGTGCAAGCACTTTTAAGTGATTTTCCCACGATTTACGATGTTGAAATTTACTTAGATTGATCGAGGACGGCATCAAAAATTGGTCTACTATAATTTTCTTTTTCAAGTTCAGAAAACTCTGAGCTCCAGAGACTATTTACCATTTTCCAGATAAAAGTACATGAGGGATGTTGTTCTGACATGTTTCGCATATGGCAAAATAAGTTCACTATTCTGGACAACAGAAAAGACGGTATATGGTGAGCTACAACCTAAATGAGTTTTACTTGTATTTGACGATGGAGAGAGACCGATCGAAAATTGACCGGCATGATTCCAATCCCTCAAGATTTTGGAGGGTAGGACATCGTCTGCCTTCACACTATTGAAGTATAAGGTATTACCAGAACAGAACTCATATTCTTTCTGAGACAAAGCATTGCACTATAGAATCTTTTCTTAATATAAAATGACGATCAAATGATAGTTATGTCATCATTAATAATTTTTTTTCCTTGCCGTTTTCCTTCTCTCTCTCTCACTTTTGCATCAGTTTGTGCCAATCACACATGCGGTTAAGATAAGTGCGAGTGCCAATCCTAGTTCAGCATCACGTGATTCGAATACTCAAGTATATTGTACTTTCTTCCGGTATAGGCCCCTGACAACTTTGGCAGTCCATATTAGCACGTAATTATAAATTTAGAACGCGACATGAAGTTTGATTCTCCACACTAGCAAGAGGAAGAAATTCCATGTCTTTAAGGCCACCCAACCGGGCCTCGGTGCATGTCCAGTCGGCCATTCAAGCAGAAGCAGCAGCTATAGTGGAAACCCTAATTCGTCTGGCCGAGAGAACCCTTGCAGAACATGAAGAAGAAGATGTGAGCTGGGAAATTGACTCTGACCAGTTGGAGTTAGTGGAGATGATAAGTCAACCCGCAGACCACACCAGCTGGGAGACTTCGGGCGCAGATCAACTGAACTGGCAAGTCATAAACTACATCAGCGAAGCCCAAGCCCTGTTAACTACACTCCGGCACATGAAGATAGCCCATTGCAAGAGAGTCGCGAACAGAACCACGGATTGAGTAGTAAAGGCCCATTGCAACAATCAACTACCGAATAACTAGGTCCAATCCCCCCTCCCATCAAATCTCTTGGATATTTTATGTTCAGATGTAACCCACTTGACTACGTTTTAATGAAATATGCGTATGTTTCGACCAAAAAAAAAGGGCCTCAGTTGGTGTCTTATTATAATTTCTTTTAATAGAAAAAAAGGTCGGAAGGGGCGACCCACATATACAACGCCCTGAGGTTGGCATCTTATTTGATAGAAGGGATAAGGAGGTATAGACCGGGTTGAGGATACAATTACCTAAGGTGGCTTTCTTGTCATATAAAAGATTATGGTAAGAATTTCTAGCCTAGCTCAATTCCTACCGAACCGTTAAAATGTTCCTTTAATACAAATTACTTCATAAAGTTCATAAAAGAAGTGTGGGAATTAGGCAAAAGCCTCTCCTCCAAGAAGATTAACGTGCTTTACTTTGCCACATCAATTAGTTTTCAAAGGTATGGTAGTACTCAGCTCAGAGTTACTTCGGGCTTAGAGGAAATACAGTCGATACTTAGGATTGTTACGCCATGCTCCTATCTAATCAGGTAATAAAGTCCTTGTTGGATGCCGCAAATATCCAATGCCATTGGAGATAAATTAAATTTGGCTAACATGCCTTATACGGTATTCTAAAATCTCCGTTCCTCTTACCATGAATTCTGAAAGGTTTGTGTTTCTCTTACCATGAATTCTGAAAAGTTTATAACGTGCACCTATCATATTTACTAAATGTACTCGATTTACAAGTTCAGCGTTAGGCAATGAGTTGTTAGCATATAAAGGTAGCAAATTATGACTATGTGAAAAATGCAAGATATTACTTATTCCTGTGAAATTTTGGTGGGATTACAACCAACTGTTTTAAAAACTTAAACTGTTAGATGAATATGTGATTTATTATTTAAATATTTTAATACTCCCACTCACGCTTAGTCTGGTCTTTTGCTTAGTACTAAGCGTGGAAATTTAATTAGGAAGGCAAATGAAGTTTGAAAAGATTTGAATTTAGGATTTTCAACTTTGATATTATATGAAATTTTGGTGGAATCACAGCTAACTATTTTAAAAGCTTTAACCTATTAGATAAATGCGTGATTTATTATTTAAATATTCTAATAATTTCGGAGTCATACTATGAAAATGTTTATCCATATGTACATATTATTCATTTTCATTCATGGTTTCTTTCTTTCCTTCCTTTTTTTTTTTATTCTATACGTTGAAGCCGCTTTTTTACAACTTCTAGGAAACCATGTCCGGGATTACAAAATGAAGGAGATAACTGGAAGTGGCATCGATCATTTCTGATAGTGGGGAAACTGATCCGTCAGAGTCTGGCAACATCACTCACAACAGAATAGGAGTCCGAAAGTACCGGGTACTTCGGTTTTAAGTTTTCCTTTTTTTTTTTTTTGGCAGAGACAAATGTACCAGGTCCCAATTATCCTTTTGAAGATTCGAAGTTCTGCATGCATAATCTTAAATCTCCATGGTGATTCCCAATTTATATGGATCAGCCCGATAGAGGACAGAGCAATATGATGTCCACTGAGGAACCTGTGCTGAAGATGGCGAAGAAGATCTATGACAAGAAATTTACTGAACCTCCAGGAAACGACATCTTCAAGGGCGATGTGCCTTCGTCATCTGCTGAGAAACCACTAAGTGTGGGGAAATTGCGCGAGATAAGTGGCAATGACATTTTTGCTGATAATAAGGTAGAATCTCAGGACTACCTGGGCGACGTGCGCAAACCACCTGGTGGTGAGAGCAGCATCACATTGGTTTGATAAGATACGACTTGGACCAACTATTTCACGTGATAGTCTTGTTTCTGGATGTTCCTTTGGTTATTACTGTGAACATTTTCTGGTATTACTCTCCTTTCATTAAGTTTGTCGAGAAATACGTACTAGTAATCTCAGTTAACACTATTTAAACCATTGGTAGAGTTAAAAGGGAGAAAAGATAAGAGAGTATATCTTTAGATTACTTTATTACATGCATGCTGTAGTAGACACATTATAGACAATAGCTATTATACATTGCAAGTACTTGGGGCTCTATCATATATAATAGGTACTATAGTTTTAACTGTATATTATAACTTAACAATTACTACATCAAGCAGATATTGTAATGCGTCAAAGACAAGTAATAATCGTTGCCACAACCAAAGCGTCCTCTTGGAGCTTCTGAATCTTCGCTTGTCATGTATTATAAACTCACTTCATCATACTGCAGTAATCTATGAAGATAAAAGGCACCATTAGAGATGATCTATTCAATTGCTAGAGGCTATAATTCCTCTTACATTTACATAAGCTCAACTCTGGACACTGACAACACTAGGGAGCAGCATGAGCCGATAGCACCCGAGAAACCATGTTCATTGATGGCCTGAGTTGTGGTTTGGTGGATAAACAAGCAATTGCAACCTTGAAGATTACTAGAAGTTCACCTTGAATGCTAGGCGTTGGAGCTGGTAGGCGTGGATCGAGCATATTTTTCAGGACTGTCACAATCTCATCTGATGCAGCTAAAAGGGATGAAATGGTTTCGCCTGGATGTTGTCCATGGATCATTTCTATCGCCACGACCCCAAAGCTGTACACATCACATTTCTCAGTCACCTTCATTGTGTAAGCAAGCTCTACACATAAGAAGAAAATGCATCAGTAATAGCGGATTATTACTTGTTAAACTCACCATAGAAGAACATTAGATATCCATTTAATTACCTGGGGCAACATACCCATATGTCCCAGTGACAGCGCTCCAATTCAACGTGTCTAGCTTGAGAAGCTTGGCTGTGCCGAAGTCAGAAACGTGGGCCTCATACTCAGAATCAAGCAAGATGTTGTTGCTTGATATGTCTCGGTGAACAATGGGAGGCACACAATCATGGTGCATATAGGACAGAGCATGAGCTATGCCTTCCACAATATTTGCCCTCCTATCCCAACCCAACTCTTTTGCTTCTCCATCATCGCTCAGGGTTGCAGACAGGTTTCCTCTTTCCAGATACTCATACACCAAGAACGAGTGTTGGGGATGTGAACAGAAGCCATGGAGTCTCACGATGTTGCGGTGTCGTATTTCTGTCAATGCCCTTATCTCATTCTGAAAGCCCTTCTGATTCATTTGCCTGCTATCGGACATCTGATGAAGCTTCTTCACAGCCATTTCATCACCTGAGCTTAGCTTTGCTCTAAAGACCCTTCCATATCCTCCACATCCAATACAGTATCTCTCGTTAAAATCCTCAGTCGCTGCAATGATTTCTTTGTACAATATCCTTCCATCGTAAGTAGATATAGAAAACAATTTATCTCCCTCGGGTTCTGGCTCCCCTCGTTGGTGGTTCTTTCTTCTACGCAAAATGAAGTATACTCCAACAAAAGAAAACAGGAGAAATGCTCCAATTATGAGGAAAACAATGAGAAAGACTCTCTCGTCAAGGTTGGAGTTTTTCTCCCACGGCCCCGATTGACTACAAGGCTGAAGTCCATCAACATTTCCACATAATCCAGTGTTGCCTTGTAATGCTTCTGTTGGAGCATCTTGGAACGCCGTGGTGTTTGGAATCAGACCCTGAAACTCATTGTAGGATATGTCAACCGTGGCCAAACCTGGCATATCCTCAAAAATTGCATATATAGGGCCGGAAAGATTGTTGTGTGAGAGGTCAAGTTTCACTAGACTTTGCAGACCGCTGAATTGTGCAGGAATCTCGCCAATCAATGAGTTGTTTTTCAAGTCTAGCTCGGATAAGTGAATCAGCTTCCCTATCTGGTGGGGAATTTCTTGTCTTAACCGGTTGTTGCTCAAATCCAAGAAGACCAAGTGTGCCAACTGCCCGATACTCTCTGGGATAGACATGCTTAATCTATTTCTGGACAAATCCAATCTTTCAAGACCAAATAGTGATACAATCTCGGGACCTATACTGCTGGAGAGTTGATTCCTGCTCAAGTTCAACCTCACCAAAGAGGTCAATTTCCCGAGTTCCTTTGGAATCTGGCCAACTAAACCATTGGAAGAAAGATCAAGTCCTTGTAGTTCAGTCGCATTTCCGATCTCAGGAGGCAAGCTACAGGTGATGTTGTTCCCAGCAATTCGTAGATCTCTCAATTGCTGACAACTTCCCCAGTTACCCGAGATTTCTCCATAGAATTTGTTGAAACTCAGATCCATAAAGTCCAAGTTTGGGTAGATGCCAAAACTGTCGGATATGTTTCCAGTGAGTTGGTTCTCCTGGAGACGTACCCTGAGTAAGCTCGTGCAATTTCTTAAGCTTCTGGGAATGAAACCTGTGAGGTTGTTGCCAGCTAGGGTGAGGTTACGAAGTAATCCACCCCGGCACAAGTTATCTGGTATGAAGCCGGTGAACTGGTTTGTATTCAATTGTAGCACCTTTAAGTTCATCAAATCCCCAAGGAATCCAGGAAGGGAACCGGAAAGTTGGTTCTCACGAAGATATAAATATTTCAGGTCAGTCAAATTACCCAGAGAAGAAGGAACAGGACCACTGAGCTGATTCATACTCAGCTCCAAATCGATCATAGCTCGGAGGTTTCCTAACTCATTAGGAATGTTACCAGAAAGCTGTTCGCCATACAGATAAAGGAGGGTAAGCTCTGTCAAATTACCTAATGTCGAGGGGATAGAACCGGTAAGATTATTGTACTGCAGGGCGAGTCCACGAAGAAGTTTCAAGCTCCCTAGCTCTGGTGGGATAGAGCCGGTAAGTTCATTATCATATACGTGCAACTGGGTTAGTTTCGTCAATTTCCCAAACGTGGGAGGAATCGGCCCTTTCAGGAAGTTGGTATCCATGTAAATCTCCTCCAAGTCTGTCAAATTCCCCATTTCAAAAGGAATAGAACCGGAAAATGAATTGTTATAGATGTATAGTCTAGCGAGGCTGCTCAAGCTACCCAAGGAAGAAGGAAGGGATCCATCCAACTGGTTTGAGTACAAGGCAAGCTCGTTTAACAAATGCAACTGACCTATTTCATCAGGGATAGAGCCATTCAACTCGTTAGAGAGCAGGTGCAGCACTTCAAGCTTCGGGAGATCACCAATCTCCCGCGGTATTTTCCCAGATAATTGATTAAAGGAGAGGTCAAGGTAGGTGAGATTGGTCAAAAGACCGACTTGAGGTGGAATACCGCCGAAAAGTTCATTTATGTACATGTCGATATAGGTAAGACATGGCAAAGACGAGAATGGAAACTCATCGAGTGTACCTCTGATGTTCGAACTGGTGAGATTGATTCCAATCACGCTTCTGGCTAGGTTACAGAAGATGCCGTACCAACCGCATGGGCTCGCCGCTGTTGCGTTGTAGCCGGTATCATTTTAAGGAGGGAGAGTCCATGAAGAGAGAGAAGAGGTGGATTGGTTTTGGTTTTGAAGGCTGGATTTCCATTTGAGAAGGGATCGTGCTTCTTGCGTGGAGGCATAAGCAGAAATTGCACCTCGCGGAATGATGACTAGAAGCACTGTGAGAAGGACAAAGGAGGCTAGAAGATGCACTAGCGTCTCTAATTTTGGTGAGCCCATGATTTCTTTCGTTTGCTTTGGAGGTTGATGATCAACCCTGAGGCATATTTAAAAAAGGTTGGGCACTCCGTGTCTGTCACTCTTAGCCCATTCAAAGAAAGCCAATTTTCATAGAGCTCCAATTTCCTGCTTGTTGAATGCTGCTGATTGATTATTTGGAGCAAAAAAAAAAAAACATGCTGCTGATTTTGATAATTCAGCTTTAACATCGGTTGACTTTGACTCAAAGCTTAGTAGAGTCCCTCCTTTTTTCCTTCAACAAAGCTAAGAAGGCGGTCTGACCGCACATACCGATTGTGGGATTTTGCCCATAGGAATTTAACACTTCCAAAATGTAATGGCCAAAATTAACCTTTATTATGTAAATTCAGAAAAAAATAGACCCATTAAAGAAAATATAAACACAATCTACATTTAGCACATCACTAAACACCTACAAGAAAGGAAAGCTTGCTTAAAATTTGTCAAATAAGAATTCATGAGACTTTTGCCTCATCTTATAATATTATCAAAATATTTTAATATTTAAAATATAATATCATCGTATCCCTACTTGAGCTTGTCGCTAACACAAAATTATTTATCTTGTCATGATCATCGACGTCTACTTAGATTTAATATATGTGCTACTAGTATGAGATTTTGGCATGACTAGACCTACCAAAGCGATAACTCAAACGTGAGCAACATGAAATCATAGGAATGAGGGGGAATCAAAACATATTTTCCTCCCCACAATACAAAATTTTACTTGAATAAATATTATCTTCAACTAAGTTTTATTGAATTCTCTCATATTTCACTCTAAAAATTAAGACTTATGAAATATTTTGTCTCACTTTTTAGACCTTGATTCTTCATTTGCCGTTGTGTAGTATACTATCCCTATATATTTGAAGCCATTACTTAGCTAGAATTAGAATCGTATAATTTTTTACTTCTTAAATTCAATTAAAAATATTCATTTTCCTTTTAGCAATTGTGCGCGACCCTTTACAAATTAATCTTGTTACAAGGCACGAAATCTAAAATTGATATGAAATGTTGGTTTTATGTTAGATTTTGTTTTCTATCATGCTAAAGGATTAGATTCTGTATATTATTATTTTTCTAACGGCCTTTATTTTTGTGGTTTTACAGTATAAGGCACTTGGAGGGTCAATTCCAAAAAAAACCCCAAACTTTAGGTCAAGTCCCAAATATACCCCGAACTTTTTTTTGTCTCAAGAAAAACTTCAAACTTTAAGTTTAGTCCCAAATCTGCCCCGAACTTTTCTGTTGTCTCAAAAAAAATCCTAAACTTTAATTTTAGTCCCAAATCTACCCCGAATTTTGTTTTGTCTAAAAAAATCTCAAATTGGTACACATATGACAAATTTACCCAAAATTATTTTTTTGACCACCAAAAAAAATTACCATATATTATTTTCCGTTAAATTTTACNAATAGAACCGGAAAATGAATTGTTATAGATGTATAGTCTAGCGAGGCTGCTCAAGTTACCCAAGGAAGAAGGAAGGGATCCATCCAACTGGTTTGAGTACAAGGCAAGCTCGTTCAACAAACGCAACTGACCTATTTCATCGGGGATAGAGCCATTCAACTCGTTAGAGAGCAGGTGCAGCACTTCAAGCTTTGTGAGATCGCCAATCTCCCGTGGTATTTTCCCGGATAATTGATTAAAGGAGAGGTCAAGGTAGGTGAGATTGGTCAAAAGACCGACTTGAGTCGGAATACCGCCGAAGAGTTCATTTATGTACATGTCTATATAGGTAAGATACGGCAAAGATGAGAATGGGAACTCATTGAGTGTACCTTTGATGTTCGAACTGGTGAGATTGATTCCAATCACGCTTCTGGCTTGGTTACAGAAGATGCCGTACCAACCGCATGGGCTCACCGCTGTTGCGTTGTAGCTGGTATCATTTTGAGGAGGAAGAGTCCATGAAGAGAGAGAAGAGGTGGATAGGTTTTGGTTTTGAAGGCTGGATTTCCATTTGAGAAGGGCTTGTGCTTCTTGTGTGGAGGCATGAGCAGGGATCGCGACTTGTGGAATGATGGCCAAAAGCACTGTTAAAAGGGCAAAGGAGGCTAGAAGACGCACTGGTGTCTCTGATCCCTGGGAACCCATGCTTTCTTATGTTTGTTCTGGAGGCTGATGATCAACGATGAGGCATATATGAAAAGCTTGGTCACTCCGTTTCTGTCAATTCTCCAAGTCCATTCACAGAAGGCCAATTTTCCAAGATCTCCAATTGCCTGCTCGTTGAAGGCTGCTGATTGTGATGGTCCAGATGTTAACAATCTGGTCAATACGTGACAACGAGAAATAGTGGAGTGGGTGTAGAGTTTCATATTGTTGGAACAACGCAGTCGACTTTGACTCAAAGCTTCCTAAACTCTGTTCTCTTTACTTGGTGCAATCTCTGGTTTTTCTTGACGTGGGGGTGTCAACAGCCACATAATGCCATTTGAAAAATGGTAATGCGTTCATCGGCTATCATCAATAGGGAAGAAAATGAAGCCGGTCACTATCCTTTTGCTCAGACTTTGTCATTGCAGAACACATAATTTGACCGAGAGCATTTACTCGATAAATCCTTTTTATACCAAGTGGATCTGCACTTTGGATGTGGTATATGGCCTCATTCTTCCTTTCTAAAAGCAATTATGATGGAATGGTCTTCCAAGCATTTTACAGGGAGAGTTTGAAGATGAAGAGCGTGACATAGAATAAACGACCTTCACGTCAAATTTCTTTTTATGGTTATAAGTTTTAACCCGTTGCTCTTTCCTTCTTGAGGAATGAAGATGTTTCTTTGGAGCTTCTTGCTGAATCTGATTGATTGTTTGAATAGTTTGGGCACCTGTTCTACTGCGTGAATTTCAACTAGATATTCTATTTTAGAAGAGAAGCCGGAGAAAATGTACCTGTGTGAACCTTTTGACTGTACTTTGTCCAAGCAATATGTAAATTGACTCGCATCAAAGGGAAAAAGAAAAGGAACGATAAGAAAGAAACTTCTGCTATTTCGGCTTTGACATGCGCTCTCAAGATTGAAAATCGAGTTTCCAGTCTCCATACGTCACCAGTTATTTATATAAGTGAGAAACTATAATGGAATGCATGAATTATAAGTCTTAAACACCCTAAACTTTCATTTTTATATAAATCCACAGTTTAATAACTCTTTTATCCAATCCCGCAATTCAAAATTCACATAACTCCAAATTTTGTGGCCTTTCGAGAATTACTCTGATCAAATGAGCAATGAGTTCGATTACTCACCGGGCGTTGTGAAAAGAAGCTAATTTGGCTTGGTGAGGTCCCGTAGTGTGAGGGCACAAACTTTTCTCTCTCTCTCTTCCTTCTTGTTGTTGTTGCCGTTTATGTTTCTTTTCCCTTTTACGCTTCACGGGCATCTAATAAAGGAGAAAAGAAAGGGGATTACATTTGCTCAGGCTTGCTACGGTAATGTGGGTTGAGCTGTTACAAGTTAATTTACTCCTTTCGGATTTCGCTGGTGTGCAAATTTAGTTTTGAAAGGGATTGAAGGAGTTTTGTGAAGGTTGATCTATACTTATTCAACCCTTTTACTTCGAATGACAAAAATGTTAAGAACGCTAAGCCCAGGCATGCACTGCCAAAAGGTAGAACCATAATAATAGATGGAGTCTCGATGTGAGTTTATTATTGAAGATGGATTTGATAATCAGTGGTATTTTTTGGTTTGAAGAAAATCACACTTTTTTTTTGAGTGTGATTCTAATCTTGTTGTGATGACTCATCTTATTTTTTAGAACTTGCTTTGCTTTGAGGTTGTTTACGATTTGTCTTGGTTTGTAGTTAGATCTTATTATTTTTCTCTTGTATCTCTATGGAAATGAATGAAATGTTATCTTGACACATAAAAAAAAGATAGAAAGAAGAACACGCAATCGCAAACTTAGTCATAGTCACCGCCGCCCTCCAAGTCTGTATTTAATATTTGGGGACCGACCCCATCCTATCATAAAATAAAGGATGAACGTTTTAATTAAAATAGACCATTTTCAGAAATGTATTAGTCGGAAAAAACCTTACATTAATTAAAAAAAAAAATCATAAGGTCCAACATATCATGAATGTACCCAACCGGAATTTTTTCAAATTCAGTCTAATAAGCTTAATGAAAATAGCAAAATAAATCCTAAATTGAATCCATCTCTCTCTTCTATTCTTGAAATCTTGAACCGGTAATAAAAGGGGCGAGCAAGACCCCGGGTCAGCAAGTGATAATCACCGCTTTTATGAAATCGAGCAACGAACGATGCAATCGTACAATAGCATGCATATTCAGGAACTGCACCTTGGTTCATGACCGCGAGCATAGCGAAGAGGGCAGCAGAAGCCAGGAGATGTACCACTCCATCTGAAACTTTTTGCCAATCCTTGATTTTCTGGTGTGGTTCTGGAGCACGATGATCAACGGAGGGGCATACATAATATAAAGGCTCGGCTGGTCTGTTACTGTCATTATTTTAATCCATTCAGAAAAGGCCAGCTTTCAAAGATCTCCCCATTTCAGGATTTCGGATGCTTCTGGTCATGACGTTTCGGCTAATGACAAACTGTCTTATTTTGTTTATGCAGGGTCTCATACATGCTGAAGTAAGGGGTTGACTTGACCACTCTTTTGCTTGCTAAATTCCTGATCTTTGACAACGGAACGCATAAATCATTAATTAATGAGAAAAGAATCCGGGAGTGGTTATGTCTCCACTTTTTTTTTTTTTTTTGGTCAGAAAAAAACTTCATTGATAGTCATCCAAAGGAAGGAGTACATTCATTTCCAAAGTCTTAGCATAAAAGCAATAATAGAGGGTGTGGTGGCGTCGAAACCCAATTAATGGGGAGATTTCCACTTTGGCTTCTAGGTTGCAGCACCAATACTTTGACCAAGAGCATAGGTTTCTTCAAGACTTGGGCATCTCAAGCATTTGTAATTCCAGGTTTTTGCTTCATTCTTTTTTTCGCTTAATCTAAATCTTGTGGTTCAGTCATTTTAATTTCTTTTTTCAATTCAAAAGTCCTGCAAAACTTTCACCATACTCAAATGTTAACAAGTAAATCCTTTTTCTTTTTTCATGAATTTCTGAAATTTAAATACTATTTTGAATTTGTACGGGAAAGCAACAAAGCACTCCTTACGTTGGCCTAGGTGTAATCCAACATCCGTTCGATAGCAAGAGGTTTGACAAGTGATGGGTCAATAAACTGGTCAAGGAAATTAATTGGATATCGGATTTACGTGATCCGGTTGGTGGAGTCTATTTCACGGGAGAATAGCATGGGATTTCAATATAGGTCAAGGAACACAAAGACAATTATAATCACACTAAAGTCATTCAAATATTCTTAGTATTTTTCAGCTTCTCGTCACATGAGATAATTTTACAAATTGTTTAACTCTCATAATTTCTCATCTCTCACTTTCATAGAGAAATACAAAAAATCTCAATACAAGATTTCTTCGTTAAAACACTCTTCAATTCGATTTCGTAATTGACAAGAAAAGTCAATTTCCATTAGTTTCTCCTTTTGCTTCTCTTTGCTTCATTCGGTTTCAACTAGTTAGACTACAATGTCTGATTCAGATTTTTCCTCACTAGTTCTATATTGGATTTCGTTTGTGAGCTCAAACTCGAGACGTATTTTAATAAATTAAATGATTTGTATGCATGTGTGTGAACACTGTTAACCTTTTTGCACATATGCTCTCCGTGATGTGCTTAAAAGATTTTGAGTAGGTTACTGTACATATCTCATGGCATACAGGTGAAAGTCACCAAGGGACTCATATGGATATGAATATTCTCAATCTAATCTAGGCCCGAGTTGCAGTTAATAGGGGTGTCAAAAAAACCCATCCAACCCAATCCGAACAATGACCCGAACACAACCCAAACACGAAATAAGTATGGTACATGTTTTGGGTCTTGATACTGTTCGTGTAACAATTATAAATACAAATGGAATAAACAATGTTCCTGTCACGCCCTGAACCCCGAGCACGCGACAACCCCTTCTCTTGGTCGATTGAAAGTGACGTCCCAGGACTCGTCGACGACCATTCATTTTAATCTTTTGTTATGCGCAAGCGGAAGACGAACCATCCCCAGTCCAACAATCAATCAATCAATCAATCAGGGATAGAGGGATGAATAACAAGAACAACCATCACTACTCATTTACACAATTTACTGGATTAACCAACGGAGGATCGTCTTTTGAATTACAAGCCCGACAAAAGGGGCCGATCCATCCTCTAAGCCAGGCCAAAAAGAAACTAGGCTAATCCAGCTATACCGAATGAACCCTCGGGTTCAACACCGCGGTCACTCGGACCCATCGGACTCGACTCCGTCAGGTCGATCACTGGAGAAACGGGGGGCAGGATTCTCCACAGCGGGTGCACCATTCTAAAGACCTGAAAAAGGTTAACCACGACGGGTTGAGATAAAATCTCAACGAGTTCTTCCCCCTAAGCCCCGGTTAGTACACCAACTCAACCTGGGGTATCTCTCCAGAACCACCCCTCACTCGACCCAACAACAAACAACCAGCAACCCATAACTCGCAACCCGCAACCCGCAAGCAAACAACAGACAGGGGCCACCAACAAACAATTAGTCGGTTCGCATGCGACCTTACCCGGTATGCCATACCCTGCACGTAAAACCTCATACAATGCAACCAACAATCATATAGTCGGTTCGCATGCAACCTTACCCGGTATGCCATACCCTGCACGTTAAATCTCATTCAATGCAAGCAATGCAACCAACAATCGAATAGTCGGTTCGCATGCAACCTTACCCGGTATGCCATACCCTGCACGTTATAAGTCAACACAATACACGCAATGCACATGGCCGTTAGATGATGTAGTTCATCAATCACATGCGAGTCGCATCACAAGCGATCTCACCTGGCCATTGCCACACCCTGCACGTTATAAAATCATGCGTGCGTGCCATAAATCATGATGTGATCACCTCATGCATAATCGGAACCAATGATGCCATGTTTTCTCATGCACTCTCGCATTCACACGTGTTCTGATTATTATTGCCCCACAGGGCTACAACTTGGCCGAGGTGCAACGGCGCTACGGCGCCCTTCCTCCGCAGAGGCGCAACCGTGCCCTTCCGTGCTATTACTACGGCGCAACGGCACCCTTCCTCCGCAGAGGCGCAACCGTGCCGTTCCGTGCAGGCCGAGGCGCTATGGCGCTACGGCGCCCTTCCTCCGCAGAGGCGCAACCGTGCCCTTCCATGCCCAAAAGACGTCAAGGGATACTCTCCCGAGACCGCATGCCCACAGAACGTCAAAGGATACTCTCCCGAGACCGCATGCTCATAGAACGTCAAGGGATACTCTCCCGAGACTGCATGCCCAACAAACGTCAAGGGATACTCTCCCGAGACGGCGGTTTCAACTTAGTGATCATGCAAGCACACCATCACAACCCACTTATTATCTTTGAGCATTAGTCAATGCACACATGCTTGCATATGAAACCTCAAATCATTTCTCACAAAAGCGGTTCGTATCGGGTGTCCTTCGGACAAACCATTTCTCCCACCTTTCTCATAAAAGCGGTCCATTTTCGGTGTCCCTCGGACAAACCATTTTTCCCTTTTTGTGAAATTCACACGATTCATGCGAATGTTCATGCCACGACACATCAATTTCACTTCATATGATCAAGACACATGAAATTATGCACAATTTCACTTCCGGATGAACAGTAATCATGAACAGTAATCATGAACAGTAATCCGTGAACAGTAATCCGTGAACAGTAATTTCCGAAATTCAATTAATAATAAATTAAATTCAGAAATTAAACAAAACATTGATTAAACACAAATTAATCAATCCATTAAGCTAAGCAAGCTTAATTAACACATAAACCACACATAATCAACATTTAAGCATAATCAAGCATAATTAAGCAAGATTAAGCTAAGCTAATATTAATCCACTGTCTAACCACCTATCTTAGGGCTAATACAACTTAATTAACCCTCCTAAACCAGCATTAACACTAATTAACCCAACCCTAAGCAAGTTTAGGCACTAAATAGGGATTAGGAGCTAAACTCACCCGTTAAGCGGGTCGGCGACACCGGCGCGGCGGCGGCGACGAACCCGAACCCGGGGACCTCACTCACGACGATCCAAGGCGGTCCCGGGACGGAAATCACAGCAAAAGCTTCTGCTCACACCCCCAACTTCAGAAAACAGCACTGCAGGAGGAGGACAGGGGCTGACCGGAGTTGAACGGGCTGCCCGGAGCTCCGGCGAGCGGCGGGCCAGCGACCAACGGCACCTGGGGTCGAGGGGGAACCACTTGTGGCTGGGATGGGTGGTGGTTTGGCCGGATATGGAGAGAAACGGAAGAAAAGGCGAAGCTGTGCAGAGGGCGACGCTACAGTAGGCGGTCCGGAAACAGTCGACTTCCGGCCGCCGTACGGATCGGACGGTAGCTCCGATCGACGAACGGCCGACGTCATCCGTACGTATTCTCTCTCCCGAGCGCAATGGTGGGTGGCACGCCCCGAGATTCCACCGGGAAGGCAACGAACAACTCCAATTTCGGTGAGAGGTCAGAAACTGAAACTGCAGGAAGGCAAGGGAAGAAGGGGAGAGAGGGGCTGCGATTTTGGAGAAGATGAAGAGGAGAGAGAGAGTGAAGTGAAGGCTGAAGGATAAGCCTTATCCAAGCCATCAAGGCTTGCCCCACTTGCCAAACAATGACCTCATCTTCTCTCTCTTCCTTTTTGACTTTTCTTCAAAATATCCAAGGGCATTTTGGTCATTTCCACCTTGCACATTTCCCAATCTGTCCTTGGGCTGAAAATGGAGGACGGGCCTAGGAAAAAGGCCGGAAAATGAATAGGAACGGGCTCGGGAATTTATTGGGCTCGAATTGGCTCAGGTTTAGACAATGGGCTAGGAAGGGTAAGGGGTCGGTTTGGCCCAACGGGCTCACTTGCTTGCCTCGGGCCTTTCATGGCGGCTGTCCCACCTTGGGCGTGAGGCCCAAACTATTCTTGCCTGGCCCACGTCCTCGTAGGCTCGTTTCCTCGTTTCCTCGGTCCGAAATCCCTTTATCAAAAACTCGGTTCAACCGACACTGTCGACTGTCGAGGAAGCATCGTCCAAAAGTCCGTCTTGGACGTTCCCGAAAATTCGAAGTCCAATCTTGGATTCTCATGCCTTGTCAATTTCGCCCGAATGCCATTTTGGTACTACTCAGACTGACAGGCGGCTTCGAGGATTCGCGCGTAACCGACTCGTGCCAATTCACGTTCAAGACTTCTCGACACATAGACGTCCTTGACTACATGAAATTGCGAAGGATCGATTCTTATTTCTAAGTGCACGATTATCAAGGATCGACATAGGGCCATTCGCGGGTTCGATAACAGTAGACGGAATCACCCGTCGTCCCATTATTTCTATCCGCAAATCGACTTCTAGTCGTCCCTGAAATCGGCCTGTATGACTACAGGATCGTCCTTACGCAAGTCTCACGGTCGAGTCGTTTTCCCAGGTCAAGTTCTTTAGTCGCACGAGTTCTGTCCTCATTAGCATTTCCCCTCAAGGTCAGTATCTCAAGAGTGATCAATTCCGAGTGAGATCAACCAACAATGCATTGGCGAAATTAACGTTCATTCCTCCTTCCAAGGGCTCGAATTTCAGGACGTCACAGTTCCGACTCAAACACATTAAAGGCTTCAACCCAAACACACCCACCTAAGCTATTTCCTTTACAACTCCTTATATTTGCAACTCATTCAGCACATCTCATCTTATAGGTTCGTCATTGTCGCTCCTCAAGTCGGCCCCCATCAATCTCTCTCTCTCTCTCTCTCTCTCTCTCATATGATTTGCTTCTTTTTCGCGGCCGACGCGGAACTTTAGAGAAGGGAGTATTATTTGTCTACGGAGATATTCATGGACGAGTTGGACGAGGCCTCGCGGCGTCATGTAAAAACATTTCGAATTCCCTTTGTCATATTATTTATTAAAAAATTATTTGTTTGCGGATATGTTCACGGACGGGTTGGATAAGGCCTCGCGACGTCACATAAGAACATTTTGAATTCCTTTTGTCATAATTTTTTATTAAAAAACTATTTGTCTACGGAGATATTCACAGACGGGTTGGACGAGACCTCGCGACGTCACGTAAGAACATTTCGAATTCTCTCTGTCATAATTTTTTATTAAAAAATTATCTGTCCGCGAAGATGTTTACAGACGGGTTGGACGAGGACTCGCGACGTCACGGTTCACGGATAGGTTGGACGAGGTCTGGTAGCGTCACGTAAGAGTATTTCAAATTTCCTTTATAATAATTTTTATTAAAAAATTGTAATATTTTTTAATAAAAAACCTAAAACCCGACCCGACCCGTTTTTTTTGCTTCATGCATTTCGGGTTGGGTCAGGTCGGGTCAAATGACATGACTCTTATTGTTCGGGTCGGGTCTGGTAACATCAAGATCCGACCCGACCCGATCCATTGACACCCCTAGCAGTTAGTTAGCTAAGCAAGCAATCAATTGATGATCGTTTGTAGCACGTCCATTCTCATTAAGCAAAGGAGGGTGAATGGGCTGGTGTAATGTATGCTTCGACATGAAGTTCTTCCTAATAAAGTCAGACTGGACTAAGCTTTATGACTATCTTGAAACCTTTTGAATCCATGGCCTTTTTTCTCTTTTGGTGGGGGTTGGGACACTAGGACTACCATTATTTTCGTACGGTGCTCACTTTAGTGCCAAATTTTTTTTTTTGCTCACTTGAGTGCCATATCGTTGGAAAAGCTAATGTGGCTGCCAGAATGCTGACGTGGCAGCCAGAAAATAATATTTTAATATTTAATTAATTTTTTGATTTTTTTTTGATTTTTTTTTAAGGCCGGCGAGGGCCACCGTTGACTCTTGCCAGCCACCAAACTCTCGCCTAGATTGGGCGAGGGCCCCCTTGCCATCAGCCACGAAGGCCTTGGGTGAGGCCGTTGAAGGCCCTAGGTGAGGCGAGTGAGGCTGTCAACGGCCTCACCTACGGTGGCGACGGCGAAGGCCAGGTGGCCCTTGCCCAGATCTAGCTTTGGGCAAGGTCGCAATGGCCTTCAGTAGCCACGGGGAGGCCGCGACGGCCTCACCCAAGGCCTTCGCGGCCAACGGCGAGGGCCCCCTCGCCCAATTCGGGTGAGGGTTCCGCGGCCGGCGAGGGTCAATGGTGGCCCTCACCGGCCTTAAAAAAAAAAAAAAAATTAAAATAATGTTTTCTGGCTGCCACGTCAGCAATCCGGCGGCCATGTCAACTTTTCCGGCGATGTGGCACTCAAGTGTATGATTTTACTTCGATGTGACACTCAAGTGAGCGAAAAAAAAGTTTTAGCACCAAAGTGAGCGCCATACGAAAGTAATGGCACTTCTAGTGTACTTATCCCCCTTTTGGTCTAAATGTCGATTTTCCTTGAGTCCCCGAGGGATGCTTACAAGCTTTCCCTCAATCTCATCTTCCTGCAATTTTCCTATTTGACTGTGGAAATGCATCGGCAAGTATTAACTTGTGGAACACATGTTTGAGAATGCTGACAAGCTGACTTTTGGCACCAGATGGTTCTTTCTTGACATTGCATATTGCCTGTTGCCTTTCTTGTAAGATATGAAGCATGTTCAAGAATTGAGATTGAATTGACCCAACTATTGGAGAAGGTTGGGGGAACATAACTCACTGTCTCGCTACACCTTGATTCGGATAGTTGTCATTTCATATTTTTCCCTACACTATCTATTCACAAATTTTTCCGAAACTGTGATTTTACAATGTTGAGTTTTACTTAGATTGACTGAAGGCGCATCAAACATTGGTCTACTATAATTTCTTGTTTCAAGTTCAGAAAACTCGTAGCTCTCAGAGTCTTTCTACCATCGTCCAGATCAAGTACATGAGGGAAATTGTTCTGACATGTTCTGCATGAAGCAATATAAGTCCACTTTTTGAAAAACAGAAAAGATGGTCGATCGTGAGCTTCAGCGTAAATGAGTTTTACTCGTATTTGACAATGGAGTTCGGCCGAGCAAAAACAGACCAGCATGACTTAATTTCCTCAAGATTTTGGAGGGCAGGATATCGTCTTCCTTCTCACTTTTGAAGTATAATGAATTAGCAGAACAGAAGTGGCATTCTTTCTGAGACAAAGCACTGTAGAATCTCCTCTTAAGATAAATGGATGATCAGGGATCTTCCTAATTTGAGCACTTTTAAGTTTGAAGCTCTAATGAAAACGATTTCTGTATTCCTCTAGTGCCATATTCTTTTTGGAGCAATCAAAAGCTACTGAACTTCTAATGAAAACTCATGCCATAGCAACATGCATTTAGCACTTGGAATAGGACCTGATTGACTGCACTATGGATTATGTTACACCAGGATAGTATGTTACGCGAATCACAAAATTAGTTTCCGATTGAATGCACTCTGAAAAGACGCATGACTTCCACACGTGTAAATGGACTAACAATGGACTAGATTTTAGGGACTTCATATTATAGTTCCATTCCAATTTTACATGGACACTTTGCTTTCAAGATGATAACACTATATACATCATCTACTCTACATTGATACAAAAGTTACATTTTCTTAGCTATAACTTGACATGGATACTTACCTTTCACTACCATGACACTAGCCTGATTAAGATCAGATACAGAGACGGTATGAAATATCAGTTGAGTTCAGCTGTCTTCTCTCTACAAATGAAACTAGATGGCAGTAAGCTCAGGTCTTACTTTTTCCAAAGATAAAGGCCGTTCTATATTTACTCGGGCATGAACGAAATGTAGTCCTCATCCTCATGCTGACACGGATTATACACTAAGTTCTTGTCGCCAGTCAGAATATTTCTCCTATATGCCAAAAAAATTAGCACTTCAGTGAGCGATACAATAAATTAAAAATAATTGAGTCTAAATCAATTAGTTTAAAAGACTCTGATATTCATTTAAGATCTTAGACCTTCTTGCATGTGATTGACATAGCAGCATCCTTTATCAGGCGTTATCTTCTACAATTTGATCCAGTAAACGGCTTGAATCTGTTGCATGTCTCACAGCATCAGTGGTTGTCTGTGAATTTTGAACACCATGGAAAATGGTTGAACTAGCTGATAGTCTCTGAGAAATTGTTTCCATCGACGGCCTGAGTTGGGGATTAGCAGATAAGCAAGTGACTGCAAGCTTGAAGATGGTCAGAAGTTTATTCTCAATGCCTGGCATGGGCGTAGGCAGGCGTGGATCCAATATATTCCTCAGAACAACTGAGATCTCCATGTCAACTGGAGCTAACAGAGATGAAATGATATCACTTGGATGTCTTCCTTTGATTACCTCAATAGCCACTATTCCAAAGCTATACACTTCACATTTCTCCGTCATCTTCATTGTATAAGCAAGCTTTGCACAAAGAGGGAGATATATGTAATAGCACAAAGACATTGCTTTAGCTCAACCTTTGGATCAAGAGTTGATTTGAAAAATTTACCTGGAGCTACATAACCATTTGTGCCGACGACTGCCGTCCAGTTTGACGTATCCAGCTTAAGAAGCTTAGCTGTGCTGAAGTCAGAAACATGTGCCTCATACTCGAAATCAAGCAGAATGTTGTTACTTGAAATATCTCGGTGAACGATTGGAGGGCTACAATCATGGTGCATATAAGATAGAGCATATGCCACACCTTTTACGATATTCACCCTCTTGTTCCAGTCCAACTCTTTAGCTTCTTCGTCATTGCTCAAGATTGTAGACAAGCTTCCTCTCTCCAAGTACTCATACACCATGAATGAGTGCTGTGGATGCGCACATAAGCCCTCTTGTAACATCCTGAATTTCGGTAAGCCGAGAATTTTCAGAAAAAGGGTTTAATGGGCCGAAAAATTGGAACCAAGAGGAATTGGACTGATTGGAGGCCTAATGGGCCTTGCGCCTTTGAGGAGTCGGCCACGTGGGCCCAAGCTAGAAAAGTGGGCCTAAGGAAGCCCAACTTCAAGCCTTTGAGCCCGTTAGATTTTTCAAGCCCGTTTCCCTTCGATTTGAGCCCGAACCGATTTTCTTCTAGCCCGTATAAATTCTTGGCCCATGTACGCGTATAGTAAGGTATACTATACTTTGAGGAATTACCAAATTGCCCTTTCTAGAAGACGTATTTATTGTTGGAGGACAAAGACAAGAAAAGTTAAGGAATGGGATATTTTGGGACAAGTTGATGAAGAGAAGTTTGACTTGGTCTCTTGCTTGGCTTCTTGCTTGCTCTCTCTCTCTCTCTCTCTCTCTCTCTCTCTCTCTCTCCTCAAGTTTCAGCAGCCCCTTCCCCACGTTGCTTTTTCTTCCTCCCCACTCTCCCAAGTTTCCTTCTTTCTCTCTTTCTCTTTTGTTCTTTTCTGGTTTTCCTCCAAAAACAGCAGCTGTGTTGCTGTGTTTCCCCCGAACCAGCCACCATTAGCTGCTGTCCTTGCTGCCTTGCCGTCGTCGAGGAGCCGCCCAACCATCGCCGGACCGCCACCCCCTTTCCTCTCTCTTTTCTCTTCCTTTTTCTTCCTTTTCTTGCTGTGTTTTCTGTTTTTCCGCCGGAATCCAGCCTTGCCGGTGTTGCCGGAGCCGCCACCACCGCCCAAAGTGTAGCCATGGAAGTCAGGGAGCCAGTCGCACACCGCCGGCCACCCCTGGTCGCCATTAGCCGCCCGTTTCGGCCATTTTCGCCCAGAAACTCCATTCCGCGTGAACAGTAATCCGGGGGCTGTTTTGGCCCGTTTCGGCCACCGTTTGTCGTCCGTTGTCGTCCCCGAGCTTACCCCTCGTAGCCCTCGTCCCCCTCTACGCGCCGATGTCGCCGGATTTCCGATCCAAGTAAGTTAATTTCCTAATCCTTATTTAGGGGTTAATCTTGCTTAGGGGTTAATTAGTGTATTTGTGTATTTGTGATTAATTAAGGTTGATTGGTTGATTATGTTGGTTAATTAATTCTGACTAGGGTTAGTTAATTGACCATAGTTAGTATTAAAGTAACCTAGGTTAATTAATTAAAGTAACTAGGGTTAGTTTCTAAAGTAACTATGGTTAATTATTAATCATGGTTGAGTTAATTAACCCTAGTTAGGTTAAATTTAGTAACCATGGTTAAGTTTAACATTATTTTATTAATTTCGGATTAGTTACTGTTCATGATTACTGTTCATAATTACTGTTCACAATCACTGTTTACGGATTACTGTTCACAGATTATTGTTCATGCAGAAGCTAATTTTTGGCTTATTTTGATGTGTTCTTGGTTGTTATGATTTATTGAAGTGCCGATTATTAATTATATGCGTGAAGAATGATGAAACGCATGATCGAAGACCGAGTGGAAGTGAAAGTGCTTGATTTATTGAGTTATTCCCGAGAATTAGGGAATGTACGTGATTGATGATTGGTGGAATTTGGAATTTTGGAATTGTCGAGTGAGATCGCATGACATATTGCGTGGGTTATCAGAAATGGCATGTCGCATGAGCATGGGTGATGTTGCATTCACGACAGAACAAAGAAAAGAATGGATTGTTTGATGATGTGTTGCATGGTCACATTAAGAGGAGAGCCCGGCGCTATCGGTAGACCGCCAACCCTTGGGGTTGTGCCGTGGCCTTTTGGTCGTCCTGACTTCGGTCGGTTGCCTGACAGTGGTCAGTTATGGGGCTGCGGCAGTGAGCGGGCCCTATGCTCCATAGGGAATGCCGTCGATAGGAGAGAGCCCGTGACGTCGCCGTGCCTCATGGGGGAGGACGATGCCTGGTCTTTGATTGGTAGACCGCCAACCATAAGGTTGTGCCGTGGCCCTAGTGGTCGTAATAATCGGAGCATGTGTGGGTGTGAGATATGAGAAAGCTGTGTGAGATGCTCTGATTATTTGCATGCCTCTTAATGTCGTGATGGATTAAATGACAGTTTCTGCAGGTCGTGTGTGCCAAGGCCAGGTAGGGTCGCCTGTGATTGCACCTGTGTAGTAAACTGTCTTCTGTGGTTATTTCTCTGAGATGGTGCTGGATGATTTGATGAATTAGGTTGTATGTTAAACTCCCGAGGCGAGCGAAGTTCCTAACCGGGGCTTAGGACTTTAACTTGCTGAGTTTATCTCAACCCATCGTGGTTAACATTTTTCAGGTCCATAGGATGGAGGATCGACGCATGTTACGGCTCGTGGCCGTCTTTGAAGGCAGTAGATTAACCCTGGCCTGTTGGTCTCATTGGCTCGTTAGGAAGATGCCCGTGGTAAGGGCTTGTACTTGTAAACTTCCTAGGGTTAATCAGTAGATAAATAAAGCAGTACTTTTGAACGTGTTCTTGTTGGGTTTTCCTGCTATCCCTGTTTTTGTAATTGACCGGGGATTGTGTTTCGCTTCCGCATGTGCATAATTACAAGATAAAAATAACGGTCGGCGACGGATCCTGGGGAGTCGCAAATCAAATGACCGCAAGAGAATAGGGGTTGCCGCGTGCTCGAGGGTCGGGGCGTGACACTTATTGATTCACAAGATGCAATTATATTATGTTTGATATATATTGCAATTTCATATATCGAAACTACATGATGCGATTCAAGTCCACTTTATTCAATAAAATTGTACGTAAACTCTAGCGAAAATTTGATTGATATGAATATATATTTTGTCATAATTTTTAGTATATCATTTCTCTTGCAAAAGTTTATGTCAACATTAGTATTTAGAGAAATATAACAAATATAATCTTGAATCCGTGTATCTTGCTAGTTGCTTAATATTGGGGATAAAAAGATACTTGAATGATGAAAATCTCAACCAAATCGTGAGTAGTGATATTTTTACGAACCTCGAACTCGAGTTTAACACATGAGAATCCTCAATTGTTTCAATGGAGACTTCAGCTCCAATAAGTCAAATTTAGTATCAATATGGCCAAGCCATAGTCATCTAAATGACTCGCAATAGTGTCCAAGTCGAGATCTACTCAACCCCCATACTCAATGTCTTGCGTTCGATCACATATTAATTTCATATGTATATCTGCCCGTGCGCGCACTTGTATGGCTAGGGATGTCTATGCCTGATTTTATAACACTAAAATTTTTGAAACTGAGTTCCAAAGTTTGTTGAGCTGAGTATTGGTGAGATTGAGTTTTAATTTGAAATGATACTTGAGTACTTCGAACTAGAGCTTGACTAGAAACCCGTCGTGCCATTATCAAACGATCATCAACCCAAGCTCGAACAACTCATGAGATCTTGACTTGGTATCACTCCTTGTCGGTCTCCTTATATGCTTGTTGTGAGAGGAAGAGGGTATAAATTGGGTGTAGGAAAAAGGAATTTCCCAATTCGACTGGCACGACAAGGGATCATACATAAATTCCCACTTTATAATATAAAGACTACGAGAGAGTATGGTTTGGCAGGATATATGACAAATTAACTGGAGTTAACCGGTTAGATAGAGGAGCAAAACCCTTATGATCCGATGGAGATTCCACCGAGATTCCTGAAAAATTTGGCACAGGTTGTCGCCCACACAGATCATGTCTAATATTGATTGTAACGACTAAGAAAGACTCTTAAAACCTAATGAACCAATGACTGAGGACCCTATGAGAAGTGAGCCCCTTTTATACCCAACTCAGTTTGTGTGTTTTCTCCACATTAAACGCAAAGAGAGCCATTCAAGTTGGCATATAAATGCACATTCAAGTTGGCGCGGGGCAGAAGTGAATTGAGGAAGATTTTTGAAGGGATTCACCTAATGGATGGTGTTCAAAAATCTTGAAAAAAAATTTCATGACCAACATCTATATAAACAAATTTCTAGAAGTAATCATCTTGAAAAAAGATCGAGAAAAATTGCAATAAAATCAACAATGTGATGGCTTTGATTTGGGAATGCACTAACTAGCAAAAATATGGGATGATTTTTAGAGGATTTGGTCTACATACTCATTGAAAAATTCTGAGAAAAAAGCATATCATGACGACAGCAATATGTGCAAGTTCTATGAAGAACTCGAAGTCAGATTCTCAATTGAAAATTCAGCAAAAATTCGAGAAACCATAACAGATGTTCTAAACATGCAAAAACTAGCACTTAGTACGGCAATGTCAAGGCAGTTTGTCTTAACTTAGTGACTTCAAAATTTTTTGAGAAAAAATATATGTTCTAGATGGACATGTCATGAATGATTCTCGTGAAGAAATCAACTCAAAAATTAAATCAAAAAAATCAGCAAAAAATCATGAAACCTTAAGGTCGAGCTGATTGCAGAACACCTGAAATCAGAGAACAATCACAGAACGTGTACACAAATTTGACAGGGGTTTTCAGGTATCAATCGGAGTTTGATCGGGACATTTATAGCTCATCGGAAAGATCATCGAGTCTATTTAAAAATTCATGAACACAATTGAGCACGTTTTCAAGCTCAAACAAAGACGTTTCACAGATAAGTCATTCTGTCATTCAAATATTACAGATTAAGCTCAAAACCAAGTCAAGCCAACTCAAGCCATATTCATTCAAGCAAATCCATTCCTAATCATTGTAATGCATCAAAGTAGCCATGAAATCCATTAACTTGATCCTAAGGTTGAGCACTATCCTGATCGTCTAGTATGATCTCGTTTCATCAACCTTGAGTCTGCGTTTTTAACCTTTGTCGGAGTTTCGTTGCCAAATCAAACCTAAACGGACAAGAACTTAGCCAGCAACTTTCAGAAAGCAATAGGGATGTCGGCAAGGGTTCTGGTTGCTGGAGGGGAGAAGATCAGTGTCAGATAACCGTTGGTTCACAGCTGAAAAGAATCAGTCCAGACTTGGACCAGTTCGGATGCTGTGGAGGAAATCGAGTAGGGTGGCTCAATCGTAGGGATGCCGTGCTAAAAGCCGACCACCAGGTCATTGGAGAAGTTTTGCAGAGGGTCGAGGTCATTGACGCAAGGAGGATCAACACCAGTTATGTGTTGAATCACAGGAGGAACAAACTGATCCCATTAGACTGATCTTTGTCGTTGTAAGGAAGGAGCGGCTAAATGGCTGGATCAGGAGAGCTCTGGAATAAACACCAGCCACCAGTAGCTCTGAGGGAAGGAGGCCGACGTCAGAGGAGGTAGCAGCGGTGGCGGTGTCGCTGGAGGAGGCGCATCAGAGACAATTTGTACGGCGGTTGGAGCGGTTTTTAGAGAGAGACGGAAAAAGAAAGGGAAAATAGAGAGAGAAGGGAGGGATTTCAGAGCAGGAAGAGGAGAGATATTTTAGAGTGGAGAGAGAATGAATCTGTAAAAGGGCCTCCTCCTTGAAAAATGGAGGGAAAAAATTATATATAATCCCTTGTAATCTCAAATCCTAGCCGTCGGATTAAGGATTAATCTCATTAGTCTAACAAACTCCTTAACTTTTAAATTTTTTTAACATATGCTCATTTTAATAGCTGTGATTTCATAAGATCAACGGTCCAAATAATTTTTGCAATTAAGGACCTAAATATGGGTAATTTTGTAATTTCATGAAAACTCGGGGGTATTTTTGCAAATTCTAAAAACTATGAGGGCATGAGGGGTTTTGGTCTTGAGATGGGTCACCACACAATGGTGGTTGCTGGCCAAGAACCAGCCGGCAGAGGGCTGAACTAGCCTCCTCCACCGTCGATCAATCTAAGCAGTCGGATTGGTCTTGCATCAGTGTGACTAGTTTGACCAGTTCTTGGCCGATTTAGTCCTATTCCCTTTTGGTTTATGCAATTGAGTCTCACTAAATTGAAAATAAAATTTGCCTAATTGGAAAGGAAGCAGTCCAATTTTGAAGAGAAATTGTCCAATTTCAAACAAATTAAGCTAATTTAATCACAAAAATTCAATTTCATGATTTTTTGTTAACCTAATTCTAATTGCCATGGAAATTATTAGAACTAGATTGTGGGTACACTAAATTGGACTTTCCCTAAGCTAAATTGGGCAATTCTTTCTAATTGTTAGTCATAATTCGCAAACTAATGAAAATTGAATTCAATTGAATTTGTGAGACACCTATTATACTAATTGTCCATGCCTAGGGGTACGTATTACATTCAAATTGATTTTTAATTGATGACATGACATTTTTGCCAAAATTAAATTAAGGGCCAATGTTGAAATTAAACCTCAATTCATCAAATTAAACCATAGTCATTAATGGGTCAACTCCAATTTCTTAAATCGAAGTTCAATAACCCTGTTTCCTCAAGGCCAAATAAGCTAGATCTCCCAAATTGATGAGTTGACAAGTGAATTTATTAAAGTTGACCTCGAATGTGGATTTAACTCACAAAATTGAGTAGAATGACAATGTTCATTCACAAATCATGTAGAATGGGTTTGGACTCCTAATTAGGGGCAAAAATGTCAATTCACATTTCACTTTGCCCAATCTCAAAATTGATTAAACGAGCGAATGTGTAATTATCTCTAGATTATATGTTGTAAAAGGAACTAAGCCTAATTATGACTAGAATAAAAGTAATTTTACATTTGGTTGATTTTGAACTTAAAATTGAAAATTTTGGAAAATAAAGTTCTTAATCGATTTTTGTAAAATTATTTATGCTAAAGTCAAATTGAAGTTAAAATGAAGTGATTTTTGTATTTTTCAATTTTTTTTTATCAAAAGTCAAACCATAGTTGACTTTTTACTAGGAGTTCGATTTAATGGTCAAATCTTTGAATTTTTCCAAAATTTCAACTTCTAAAGTGAAATTAGATTTGAAAGGAACATTTTTGTGTAAAAAGTCAAAATTTGATTCAGGATTGAATTTTGGTTGAAAGGTTGTTTGACTTTTTGGTTGTTTATGTGAAATGAATATGAAATCGCTTTATAAAACTAGACCAACAAACATAATTGAAAAGCAACATTTTTTGTTAGAAAAATGGGCTATGTTGTGATCGGAGACTCCTAGTTCAATTTTTCTACTTTTATCAACGTGTCGACTAAATATTAGATGTCAATAGGACAGAGAGGAAGCAAAAATAAAAGGGAAGAAAATAAAAATAAAATGAAAGAAAAATAAAATAAAAAATTCAAATCTTTTTAAAAATAAAAAAACTTAAAATTTGAATCTCTTAAATACATATTTTTATAACAACAATTATTTCGTTAACCAAGCATTAGAATCTAAGCTTCGATAGATTTGGAAAAGTTTTCCAGTTCTTTTAATAAGGAAGTCATTTTCTTGAATTTAAATTTTGGTATAAAAATATTTTTAATTGACCTATTTTCCTAAACGAACTAAAAGCTAAAAAATGAGGAAAATATTTTCCACGAAACAAGCGCATCCTTAGATGCATGTTGGGTATTTAAAATTCTGAGCATGCAAAGTTGTATTTACAATTTTATACATGGGGGTTGAGTAACCTTTCAGATGGTCGATCTATTGGAGCATACTCATGGTGGAGGAGATCAGCGTGTGGAGGTCGCCATGGGCACAGCACCGATCGATCGAGAAAGGGAAGGATCAACAGCGACTTGCCTCAAGCCACATCACTCCAGCAAGTTAGGAAGTCGGCGAGGGCTTTACCATCAACGAGGACATGGTTCGTCACGATGCCAACGGTGATCCCTCCGCACTTGAACGTTGTCACCTGGATTATACATACACTATAAGCGGGTGTTTACATGAGAAAACGAATCTCTAGAAACATTACCTGCACGGTCAGCAAAGGTTCTTCCAATATGGTTTGGGCTCCGTCGCTACGCTTCACAAGTTTTCGCAGCGTCCCGAGATTGATGATGCTAATATCGCCTAGCATCCCAATGTCCTTGTCCGACGTTGCTTCAACGAACAAGACATCTTCCCTGGTGCATCTCACTGCCATCTTCCCATCACTGCCCATGACAAGTCTGCCTGTAAATGGATAGAACTCGACCAATACCTCAGCCAGTGACTCTCTTATCGTCTCGATTGCCATGGAACAGCTTCCCCTCCCTTCGCCTTTGAAGGCTAACACAAACTCGACCATGTGAGGGTAGGTCTGGTCAAGGTTAGAGAGAACGTAGAGCCCGCCAGACGTTTCCCTTGCCGGAGAAACCATAACTGCATTCATGATATTCACGACGACTTCCGGTGCAGCTCCATTGTCTGTGGGCTTCTGATTTCCTGCTTCTATGCGAGAAATTTCTTTTTGCCAAAATTACTTCACCGTTATTCTGGATGGCCATCGAAAATAAATAATTAGAAAGACATTTTCTGAAAAAATAATCATTGGCATCGCTTTGAAAAAGAAGTCAATAAATATGTTTTCATGATAAATAACAACCTATGTCTAAATAATTTCATTATTGGTGAAGGATAATTTTAATTTATTCATTTTTGTAAACTATGTAACCTATATTTTTTAGGAAAATTTTTAATTATGAATTTTCACAAAATAAATGCTGAAGCATGATTTTCATCGCCGGCAAAAAGCTTTCATTTCTTCATAAATTATGGCACGTTGATTGGGATATAACCGACTTTCTCGTCAAATGCTGACTTGATACAGACGTGGCCAATTTTCTAATCATTGTCCTAACCTTTTTCACTGATCTTTCCATTGCGTCTAATGATTGGATGGAATTAAGCACAGTAAGGATGTAATTAAGCACGGTAAGGATGTGTTTGTTGCACGAAAAATAAATTATTTAAAAAATACCTTCAAAAAAATAATTGTTTATATCATTGATAAAAAATTATGAACTAAATATATATTCATTGTCTATGAAAATATATAGAGATAAATCATCATCAATAATAAAAATATTTTTTATTGACTAATTCTATCAAGCAATAGAAATGATTATTTTTAGAATTTTTTTTAAATTAATAATTTTTATGAAGCAGATGAAGTCTTAGAAGCCATTGTAATTAGTATCAGGACATTTGATTACCCAAGTGGTCGGGGCTGTCCGAGCATCCACTTGGCAAACGTGGAGAAGCGCAATGGGCCATTTGCGGCTGTAACATCCTGAAATTCGAGTCCTTTTAGGGAGGAACGAGCGTTAATTTCGTCAATGCATTGTTGGTTGATCTCACTCGGAACTGATCACTCCTGAGATACTGACCTTGAGGGGAAAGGCTAATGAGGACAGAACTCGTGCGACTAAAGAACTTGACCTGGGAAAACAACTCGACCGTGAGACTTGCGTAAGAACGATCCTGTAGTCATGCATGCCGATTTCAGGGACGACTAGAAGTTGATTCGCGGAGAGAAATAATGGGACGACGGGTGATTCCGTCTACTGTTATCGAACCCGTGAATGGCCCTATGTCGATCGTTGGTAATCGTGTACTTTGAAATAAGAATCGATTCTTCGCAATTTCATGTAGTCAAGGACGTCCATGTGTCGAGAAGTCTTGAACGTGAATTGACACGAGTCGGTTACGCGTGAATCCTCAAAGCCACCTGTCAGTCTGAGTAGTACCAAAATGGCATTCGGGCGAAATTGACATGGCATGAGAATCCAGTATTGGACTTCGAATTTTCAGGAATGTTCGAGAAGGACTTTTGGACGATGCTTCTTAGACAGTCGACACTGCCGGTTGAGCCGAGTATTTGGAAAAAGGATTTTCGGACCGAGAAAATGAGCCTACAAGGACGTGGGCCGGGCAAAATCAGTGTGGGCCTCATACCCAAGGTGGGACAGCCACCATGGAAGGCCCGATGCAAGCAAGTGAGCCCGTTGGGCCAAACCGATCCTTTACCCTTCCGAGCCCATTGTTTAAAACCGAGCCGATTCAAGCCCAATAAATTTCCGAGCCCGTTCCTATTCATTTTCAAGCCCATTTCCTAGGCCCGCCCTTCCATTTTCAGCCCAAGGACAGATTGAGAAATGTGCAAGGTGGAAATGACCAAAATGCCCTTGGATATTTTGAAGAAAAGTCAAAAGGAAGAGAGAGAAGATGAGGTCATTGTTTGGCAAGTGGGGCAAGCCTTGATGGCTTGGATAAGGCTTATCCTTCAGCCTTCACTTCACTCTCTCTCTCCTCTTCATCTTCTCCAAAACCGCACCACTTCTCTCCCATGGTTTTCCTTCCTTTCTTCTGTTTTTCAGTTTGACCTTTCACCGAAATCTAAGTTTTTCATTGCCTTCCCGTTGGAATCTCGTCTCATGCCATCCGCCGTTGTGTTCAGAAGAGAATTTTCGTTCAGATAGCGTCAGCCGATCGCCGGAAAGATCTGCCGGTCGTCCCGTATTCCGGCCAAAAGCCGGCTGTCGCCGGACCGTCACTATTCCGCCTGCAGCAACTTTGTTCCGCCTTTTCTTCCGTTTCTCTCCATTTCCGGCCAAACCACCGCCCATCCCAGCCACAAGTGGTTCCCCCTCGACCCCCAGGTGCCGCCGATCGCTGGCCCGTCGCTCGCCGGAGCTCCGGGCAGCCCGTTCAACTCCGGTCAACAACTTTCCTCCTGTGCAGTCAGTTTTTCAGAGTTGCAGAGGGATTTCGAGTTTGTTGCTGCTGTTCTCAACCCCGAGACCGCCTTGGATCGTCGTGGTAGAGGTCCCCGGGTGTCGGGTTCATCGCCGCCGCCGCCGCGTCCGTGTCGTCGGCCCGCTTAACGGGTGAGTTTAGCTCCTAATCCCTATTTAGTGCCTAAACTTGCTTAGGGTTGGTTAGTTAGTGTTAATCTTGGTTTAAGGGGTTTAATTAAGTTGTGTTAGCCCTAAGATAGGTGGTTAGATAGATGGTTAAGATTAGATTAGCTTAATTTTGCTTATTAGGCTTAATTGTGCTTACTTTGGGATTAATGGTGCTTATGTGTTTAATTAAGCATGATTTGCTTAAATTGGTTGATTAATTGTTTTAATTAATGTTTTGTTTAATTTCTAGATTAAATGTTTTAATTAATTGAATTTCGGAAAAATCACTGTTCACAATTACTGTTCACGAGCACTGTTCACAATTACTGTTCACGGCACTGTTCATCCAGAGGCTAATTTTTGTCTGAATTTGATGTGCTATTGATTGTTATGATTAATTGAAGTGCCGATTGTTAATTATACTCATGATTGATGATGAAATGCGTGATCGAGTGTTGGTTGGATTTCGGATTTTGGAATTGTCGAGTGAGATCGCATGACATATTGCGTGGGTTTTTAGAAATGGCATGTCGCATGAGCATGAGCGATGTTGCATTCACGACCAAGCAAAAAGCAAAGACAAGAATGAATTGCTTGATGATGTGTTGCATGATCACATTAAGAGAGGGAACCCCGGCGTTGCCGGAAGACCGCCAATCCTTATGGGGTTGTGCCGTGGCCGTTTGGTCGCCTGACTTCGGTCGGATGCCTGACGGGGGACATGTGACGGGACTGCGGTAGTGGGCGGGTCCTGTGCTCCTTCGGGAATGCCGTCAGAGGGAAGGGATGACCCCTGACGTCGCCGTGCCTCGAGGTAAAGAGGACGAAGCTGGTTTAGCCAGGAACCGCCAACTATAAGGTTGTGCTGTTGGCCCAGGAGGGGGCGTTAATAATCGGAGCATGTGTGAGTGTGAGACATGAGAAAGTTGTGTGAGATGCTCTGATTATTCGCATGCTCTTAATGTCGTGATGATTTGTGGTACGCACGCATGAGTTGACAGTCATGCAGGGTGTGGCAATGGCCAGGTGAGATCGCTTGTGGCGCGACTCGCATGTGATTGATGAATTGTGTCATCTAACGGCCATGTGCCTTGCTTACATTGTATGAGATTGGACGCGCAGGGTATGGCATACCGGGTAAGGTTGCATGCGAACCGAATATTGATTGTGGGTTGCCCTGTCTGTTGTTGGTTGTTGTTTGGTTTTGATTGTTTGTTGGGTTGAGTGAGGGGTGGTTCTGGAGAGATACCCTGGGTTGAGTTGGCGTACTAACCGGGGCTTAGGGGGAAGAACTCGCTGAGATTTTATCTCAACCCGTCATGGTAAACATTTTCAGGTCTTTAGAATGGCGTACCTGCAGTGGAGAATCCTGCCCCCGCTTCTCCAGTGATCGACTCGACGGAGCTTCAGTCCGATGGGTCTGAGTGACCATGGTGTTGAACCCGAGGGTTCTTTGTGTACTGTTAGATTAGCCTAGTTCTTTTGGTTTCGCTTAGAGGATGGATCGGCCCTTTTTGTCGGGCTTGTAATTCGGAAACGATCCTCCGTTGGTTAATCCAGTAAGATGTATAAATGAGTAGTTGCTGTTGTCATTGTTGTTCATCCCTCTATCCCTGTTTGATTGTTTGTTTGTCTGGGGATGGTTCGTCTTCCGCTTGCGCTTAACGAAAGATAAAATGAATGGTCGTCGATGGGTCCTGGGACGTCGCTTTCAATCAACCAAGGTAATGGGGTTGCCGCTAGCTCGAGAGTCGGGGCGTGACAACCCCGCCGGTTTTGGTATTAGAGCGAGGTCGAGACTTGGAGTGATAAGGTGCGTGGGAGTTTTGGGATAGTGAGATATGGATGGCTTTTATATTACCTACCTGTGATTGCTTTTGTGGTTTCGTGTGGTGGCGGGTTGCTCATAGTTCAGAGTGATGAGCAATCCTGAGCAATCAGCCCATAGGCGTAGGGCAGTGTCTGGTCAGACCAGTGATTGAGGTAGCGTGTAGGCAGATCCTAGGTTAGTTGGGATCCTGCTAGCGCTAGAGACCTTATTAGGACAGCAAGCTGTGTGCTTTGGCTGTGGTCCTTGTGGTTCCCCTTGTGAGAGGAGAGGTCTGTGAGAGACCGATGCCTAGGTTGGTAGAGCAGTTCCTGAGATAGAAGCCATCGAGGTTTAGTGGCGTGGGCGACCCTGAAGCTGTGACCCTTTGGATAAGGGATAGTGAGAGGACTGTTTCAGTGTTGAGGTGTTCAGAGAAAGACAGAGTGCTTCTGGCAGTTTATCAACTTCAAGGAAATGTCAGTACATGATGGGAAGCCACTCAAGGAAGAGTGTTCCCTGAAGGCATGGCTCAGACTTGGGGTGCCTTTCGTGAAGCTTTATTGGATAATACTTCTTGGACAGTGCGAGAGAGTCAAAGATGGCAGAGTTTCAACAGTTTCGTCAGAATTAGATGTCAGTGAATCAGTATAAGGCGAAGTTCGCTGAGTTGACCTAGTATATGCCGAGATTAGTGGAGGACCCTTGGATAGGGCGAGATGGTTCAGAGATGGCTTGAAGCTAGAATTGAAAATCAGCTGGTGCCCTTGAGTTTAAAGAGCTTTGATGAGATGTACGAGAGGGCCCAGATGATAGAAAGAATATGATCAAGAGGGCGATCGCATTTGGCTCGCGGTTCGTACCTAATAGAGACAATCATTGGTTTAAAAGGGGACCGATGATGGGGAGAAGGAATCTCATCCCACTCAATAGAAAGTGGATTGTCATGGAAAGACAATTCAATTTAACCCAGTAGTGGGTAACAATTTTGAGTTTGTGGGAAATCGAGGAGGACCCTCGACCCCTTTGAAATTCGTCGTTGGAAGTAACTCGTTTATTGGACGAAGGTTGCTAAGGTTATTGGACAACTGAGGTTAATTGGTTAGTTGAAGAATCAAGGATGGATGACTTGTTTGACCCACTTCAATGAGCTTCGATATGTCCCAGGATAGACCCAAGGACGGGCTATCAGTGGTTGAGGATTAAAAAGGAGGAAAAATTAAAGACGACATATCGTGTGTGATTTGGTCACTACGAGATTACTGTACCGCCATTTGGATTAACTAATACGCCAGTTGCTTTTATGAATTTGATGGATTGAGTGATTAAGGCGTATTTGGAGCAAATGGTAATTGTGTTTATGAGCAATATATTGGAATATTCAAGGAATTTAGAGGAACACGGACAGCACTTAAGGGTGGTACTATAGACCATTCGAGAGCATAAACAGTATGCCAAGTTTAATATGTGCGAGTTTGGGTTTACTCGTGTTGTTTTGTTGGTCATATGATTTTGGACGAAGAAATTTCTATGGATCCGCTAAGATCGGGGCAGTCATGAATATGCCGAGACTTATGACGGTGACAGAGGTTCAAAGTTTTTTAAGTCGGACAGGTTAGTACAGACGATTCGTAGAAAGGTTCTCTACGATAGCTACACCTCTGATACAAAGGTTAATAAAGGACGTAAGAATTTGAATGGACGAATAAGTGAAATTTTTAAGAGCGTAAGTATAAGCTGATTACCGCATCACTTTTGAGGATTTAGTCTAGTATTGGAGAATATGAGATTTGCAGTGAAGTGTCGTATAAGGGATTTGACTACGTGGTAAGGTAACAAGGAATATTGGTTGCTTACGCGTCACGACAATTGAGGTCATTGGATTTAATGGAAATCGGATAAGTTTTATCTTAATGATTTGAGGAGTTGTAGGTATGGGATCATAAGATATGATCTATTAAATGACGATAATCTTTGATAAGAATTATGGTGGATGATTTATTGCTCGGAAGTCTTAGATTCGATTAAGATTTGAATTTACCAAGGTGGATTATTTCAGGAGATAAATAGGGATTTGAGGAATGGATTTTTGTCTTCGATGGATTAAGAATAATTATCCCTTAATGGTAGATGGATGAGTGAGGAAATAGCATTATCAATGATTTCTTCTTGAGGTATCGGAAAGGATTTGAAGAGGTATCCGAAAACTTTTGGTGCAATAAATGACATTTGGCTTGCACTAATTTTCAAGTGGTTGAGGTGAGTTCTTGATTTGGTTATTAAATGGACGTGAAAGGAATATTGAAAGAAAAATCAATAGTTTGTGGAATTCGAACAGCGATTTGATGGAAATTCAGTGAATCAGATTTTAAGTGTCGATAAGTGACCTCGCGGAAACGAGCTCATGGGTTGACGAGCTGTAGAAAGTTTTGTACTTTGAGGTGCCAAGACGAGGTTAAAACCGTGAGGCTTGGTATGGGACAGGCCAAAGCGGATAATACCTCTATGAGATGGTGTATGTCAAAAAGGGACTTTTGCTAGTAGTGGTGCAGTTCGAAGATGCCCGTGACGACTAATCCGATGAGGGCGGGGAGTGGTTGCCGGGGCCAGAGTGCCTAAGCAAGGAGCGACTCCTGGCAGGCTTCTAGGATGTCGAAAGGGGCAGAAATGAATTGAACTACGCACTGTGCAAAAAGAGTGTTTGTGGGATAAGATTTTATCGGAGCGGTATAGCAGAAATATGGTCAAGTTTGTGGAACTCCAGTCTATGGAACGAGGTCAGAGAATTGGGAATCACTGGTTCAAAATTGGTTTAGCAGTTATTGAATGAAGTTTAGATTATCAAAGACAGATTAAAGACCGCTCAGAGTTGTCAGAAGAGTTATGCAGATAAGCATCGCAGACCGTTGGAGTTTAAGGTGGGCGATCGTGTGTTTTTGAAAGTATTGCTGATGAGAGGTATTCCTAGATTTGGCAAGAAAGGAAAGTTAAGTCCGAGGTACGTTGGACCCTTTGAAATTTTGGAAATGATCAAGATTTTAGCGTATCGTCTTGCGTTGCCACCGAAGCTTGCTCAAGTACATGATGTTTCCATGTGTCCATGTTAAGAAAATATAAACTAGACCCGACTCATGTTTTGAATTTTGAGGAACTGGACATAGACGACAGGGTGTCGTACATGGAGAAGCCGATACGGATAGAGGACCGTAAAGAGCAAGTGCTTCGAATTAAGACTATCGCCTTAGTTAAGGTGATTTGGCAGTATCATGGATCAGAGGGAGCTACATTGGAAAGTGAAGAAGTGATGAAGCGTCAACGCCCCCATCTTTTTGAGGATTTGTCAGTAGCTGCAAATTTCGAGGACGAAATTTTTATAAGAGGGGAAGAGTTGTAACATCCTGAAATTCGAGTCCTTTTTGGGAGGAACGAGCGTTAATTTCGTCAATGCATTGTTGGTTGATCTCACTCGGAACTGATCACTCTTGAGATACTGACCTTGAGGGGAAAGGTTAATGAGGACAGAACTTGTGCGACTAAAGAACTTGACCTGGAAAAACGACTCGACCGTGAGACTTGCGTAAGGACGATCCTATAGTCATGCAGGCCAATTCTAGGGACAACTAGAAGTCGATTCGTGGGCAGAACATAATGGGACGACGGGTGATTCCGTCTACTATTATCGAATCCGCGAATGGCCCTATGTCGATCCTTGATAATCGTGTACTTTGAAATAAGAATCGATTCTTCGCAATTTCATGTAGTCAAGGACGTCCATGTGTCGAGAAGTATTGAACGTGAATTGACACGAGTCGGTTACGCGTGAATCCTCAAAGCCGCCTATCAGTCTGAGTAGTACCAAAATGGCATTCGGGCGAAATTGACATGGCATGAGAATCTAATATTGGACTTCGAATTTTCGGGAATGTTTGAGAAGGACTTTTGGACGATGTTTCTTAGACAGTCGACAGTGCTGGTTAAGTTGAGTTTTTGGAAAAGGGATTTTCAGACCAAGAAAATGAGCCTATGAGGACGTGGGCCGGGCAAGAACAGTGTGGGCCTCACGCCCAAGGTGGGACAGCCACCATGGAAGGCCCGAGGCAAGTAAGTGAGCCCGTTGGGCCAAACCGACCATTTACCCTTCCGAGCCCATTGTCTAAAACCGAGTCGATTCAAGCCCAATAAATTCTCGAGCCCGTTACTATTCATTTTCAAGCCCATTTCCTAGGCCCGTCCTCCATTTTTAGCCCAAGGACAGATTAGGAAATGTGCAAGGTGGAAATGACCAAAATGCCCTTGGATATTTTGAAGAAAAGTCAAAAAGAAGAAAGAGAAGATGAGGTCATTTTCTTGACAAGTGGGGCAAGCATTGAAGGCTTTGATAAGCCTTATCCTTCAGCTTTCACTTCACTCTCTCTCTCCTCTTCATCTTCCCCAAACCGCACACCCTTCTCTCCCATGGTTTTCCTTCCTTCCTTCAGTTTTTCAGTTTGACCTTTCACCGAAATCTGAGTTTTTCATTGCCTTTCTGTTGGAATCTCGTCTTGTGCCACCCGCCGTTGTGTTCAGAAGACGAAAAAAGTTCAGACAGCGTCGGCCGATCGCCGGAAGGAGCCTCCGATCGTCCCGTATTCCGGCCGAAAGCCACCGCCGGCTGGACCGTTTTCTGACCGCCTGCTGCTGTTCTGTTTTGCTGTTTCGGCCATTTTCCTCCCTTTCCGACCCAATCTCCGCCCATACCAGCCACAAGTGGTTCCCCCTCGACCCCCAGGTGCCGCCGATCGCTGGCCCGCCGCTCACCGGAGCTCCGGGCAGCCCGTTCAACTCCGGTCAGCAACTTTCCTCCTGTGCAGTGCAGTTTTCAGAGTTGCAGAGGGATTTCGAGTTTGTTGCTGCTGTTTTCAGCCCGGGACC